>JBBPDA010000037.1:13685721-13699924 GCA_037974385.1 Arnoldichthys spilopterus | reverse complement strand
CCCGCAGTCAGCTGGGATTGGCTCCAGCTTCCCCGTGACCCGGAAACGGAAGAAGCGGTTGGAAGATGGATGGATGGCCCCGTTAACCCTCATTGAATAAGGACTCACTCACAGGCGCCCTCTAGTGTTTTCATATAATGGGAAGAATAGGAAGTGGGCGGACTCCTCATAAGTGAGGATGTTTCTTTGCACTGATTGGCTGCCATGCTAAGCATCTCAATGGCTGTTTGTGCTCACTGCTGTCATGAATATACACAAGTCATTGTAAGAAAGTCCTTAAGTAACATTTCAGCATTTCAGAATATCACAGCAGCGTTTTTTATTCGAGTTCATTTTATGCGAGTTCATTTCCCTTAAAAAAAAAAGATTAATCTTAACAAATTACAATTTTGCAGGAAGGGTTCACATGAATCGTTTCACTTTGGACTTGCTTGGAAGTGCCATCTGTTGTCTGATCAGCCAGGGAGTGCAAGAGGCAGTTCAACATAATCTAGGTCATATTCTCAGCTTGAGTCTCTTAACCTAGGTGAACACAGAACCTTGTTAAATGATAACCACTGCATTTGTTAGGGTTTTTGCAGCCGAAATTTAGTCAGGAACCTTGTTTTAGGCCCAGCCTTGGCCAGTGTGACATGAAAGAAGGAAGAGTCTTATCTGCTCTAATGTTCATATAACCTCCAAGTTCCACCCACTTCTTTATCTGCTCAGAGGGAGCCGGTTCTCTAGGGCACTTCATGTCCATGTGCAAAAAGACATAAATCCAGACAAATAATTATGGTGGTAATACTATGAATCACTGAAGTGGGCTATATACTGAGATTGCATTGAATAGACATGCTAATGGTAGTGACCTCATCGCTAGCCTGTACTGTATAGTGTATGCATTGCTCTCTTATTCTCTCCTTCTTTCTTTGTCCTCTGGACCTCGGTGCTATCTGTCAGGATGTACTGCCCTGTCGATGAGGTCATCCCTTTACGCCTGCTGTCTGCTTCGACCATGCGACCTCCTGGCCTCCACTCCAGTCGAGGCACGTTCAACTCTTTGTCGCTGAGAGAATCCATTATCCAGTGCCCTTGAACGTCTTGTGTTCAGGGACATTTCATTCTCACTGTGAGTGAAATACTCCTTTCTTCAATAGGGACAGCCTTTACGACATCTTTAACACTGATGCCTACTTTGCTTCCATATGCATTGGGGGAACTGTTGACCATTATTTAAAGAGAACAGTTTAAAGCACTAACATTTAGAGCTATATGGAGCCCTCAGTGCCTCACAGTTCATTTATAAGCTCCTTTACAAAGAACAAATATCAGAGCCATGGCCATTGGTTTTCTTAACAGGGAATTCCACTGAATTTCTCCTCATTTCTTTAGAGAGGCCTTGCTTTCAGTGTAGGCAACATTTCTCTTGCACATAATAGAATTGTGACCCTTGAGAGTAGCACTGCAAGGCTGAACAAGACTCAGTCCAAAAAATATATAAGCTTGGCTTTTTGGTAGGAACCTTTATAATATACTGTTATTAGGGTTTAGGGCCTATTATGTCCAAAAGCAAGTTTTGAGATTTCAGAATTGTCAGAATTGGTCACAAGAATGGTGATAGGAACCAGATGTCTGAAGCATTTAATGCTTCTAAAATCTCCCTTATAGAAAGCTATTACATGGCATGTTTTTTTTTCAATGTACCCAATAGACTGACCAGCCTCCTCATGCTCAGTTCTCCTCATGCTACCAAAACAGTGGTGCACTGTGTTCTCTTTTTAGCATAACCAGTATTGCACTACTTTTTGTAGACACCAACCCCTGCACACCAGGAGCACTGTGCTCTTTATCTATCAGAATCAACGCTGTCAGAAGTTTTATGTGAAATCTTACCAGCATGTCTGTGGTATCCATGGAAATGGACTAAAAGGAATCAAAACTGCTTATGAATCGTCAGTTGAAACTGACCAATCAGCTTGTGCTCATATGTAATATTTTTCATCTCCCTAACTCATGGACAACAAAAATGTGGGTGTACTGAAAAACTCATTCGTTTTTGTGTCCTAGACATCCTGACCCCTGATTCCTATCAATACCACTGTAAAGAAATCTGAGTCTGTCTCTTGCTTGATGACAGGTAGAAGTAGTGGGAGGAGTAAGTGAAAAATATTATTGGTGAGTATAAATTCTCCTCGCCCATTAGCGCACAATGACCCAATCAATAGTACGACGTTTTAGAGGCACACTAAAGTCACTACGCTTTGATGGACGATCTGATCAGAGGCCTTCCCTACAGCAATATCTTAAAGCCCCACAAGGGGGAAGCATTGCTCTGCCAGCCCAAAAAAATCCCTTTGTTTGAGAGAACTCCACCCATGGAGAGCATGTGAGAAGGGTTGGCCACAAGCCTTGAAGCTCAAATATTAGAACCCTGTCAAGCTCACAATAAGTGAGATGTGAAAAATGTGTGTTCAGTATACTCGGCTTTTGTGTGGCTTTAATGGCATTTGCTCATGTAAAGGTTTCGGCCATTTTTAGGATGCTTTCTTGAGGAGTGATGATAAAAACACGAGATCTTGTGATTGTGCTGAAGTTGCTGCTCTTCTCACTGATGTCCTGCTGACTGCAAATCTGGGCAGTAAGACAGAGGTCATATAGGTCACCTTTATGAAGGTCCGTCCTCAGGCTTGTTGTATGAGTAGGAGTGAGGCCTCAGATTGTGACTGCACTTTTTAACTTGTTTTTCTCTACATTAGTCCCCCATTCTCATCAGAGGCTTATATCTCAGGCAACATCGAAGAGTACACTCAGCCAGCGGCCTCCACACTATTTTATGTTCCAGCGATGTAACCTAAATCAGGCAAGACAACTGTTCGCTGCATTAGCCTTGTAGCTCCAGTGCTAAGCTGAAAAAGCAAACCTCATACACCAAACGTGCTTTGGCTGATGCACCACATTTGGAAGAATTTTTTTTTTTTTCCACTTTTACATTTTGTTACTTTTTTTTAATTTTGTCTTTTATTTCAGTCTTTCTTCTTTTGTTGTCATTGCATACAGTGTAGGCAAAAACAGTGATAAACACATTAAACTATTACTATTATTATAATATTACTATTATTTCTTAGACAAGAGAGAGATTTATTGGAGAAAAAAGGTAAAAAGAGAGTGAAACAAGAGGAAAAGGGGGTGGGGTTAAGAAACTGACAGAGAAGAAGAGTGAAAGAGACTAAAAAGGTGCGTGAGAAAAAAGAAAGAGGTAAAAGAGGGATATGCAGAGGGGACAGAAGGAGAGAGAGGAGGAGGAGTAAGGTGAGAGGAATATGGAAATAAAGGAAGAGGAAAAGAGAAATGGAGAGAGAGGGACAGAAAAGAAGAACCTCAAAAGGTGAGAGAAAAGAAAGGGGTAAAGAGAGGGTGATACAGAGGGGCAGTAGAGAGAAAGAGTGGCTGGTAAAGGGGTGGGAGGTGGTGCTAGTTTGGGCACAACGTCTCGGCAGTAGTTTGTTATCATAGAGACAGCACAGTGAGATCAGGACAACACTCTCTCTGTTCACTCCACACACCCCCTCTCTGATATCATGGTATCCTGGGAGAGGATGCGGGTAGTTACGTAAGCCAGGTGGGAATACACAGTCTCCTTCTACACAGCTACAAATCAAGCCTTACCCAAAACACACCACTGCAGTAACATTTGCCCTCAACACACATGACCCTTTAAACATTATGCAATATTTTATATTACGCAGCAAGTCAACAGTCAGTTCCTGAACTTGATGTGCTGGATGCAGGAAAAATGGACGAGCATAAGGATCTGAGTCACTTTGATAAGGGCCTTATTGTGATGGCCAGAGCATCTCCAAAATTGCAGGTCTTATGCAGTGTTCCAGTTGTACAGTAGTTAGTACCTACCTAAAGTGTTCCAAGGAAGGAGAACTGGTGAATCAGTGTTAGGGTCATGGGCACCCAAGGCTCACTGATGCATATAGGGAGTGAAAGCTAGGTCCAATCCCACAGCGAAGCTACCGTGTTTTAACAAGTGAATGCTGACTCTGTTAGAAAGGTGTCAGAACTCAGTGCCCCAATCAGTGCTTCATTATGTAGCCATTTCTGAACACATTTCTAAAGACTGTGTTCTTGTTTTGCACAATATTAAGTGGGGTAGTATGCAGTTTGGGATGCAGCCTTCATTACCTCTGCTCTCTGTGGACACGCCTGTCCCATGGCTTCTTCTTCTTCTGTTGTTTAATGTATACTATACTATAAGTTTCCTTCTTTTTCCATTTATTTAATAAAAAAGCTTGCTGGACTTGATGTGAAGATCCTGGCTCTAAAACTCTCCCCACAAGATTATAATGGTACATGACAAAATTTTTACCCAGCATGCAGGGGTGGCACTGAACAAATTCACTACAAAGTTCAATACCAGCACTGGAGATTTGGCGTTTGGACTCGCGTGTACAATGCTCATCTATATAAAAAGGTTAGAAAAAAATGATACATTTGAACAATTCTAAAGTCTAAAAAAATGTAGTGGCTTTTATTGATAGCAGCTATTGATAAATGGTGGTCCCACCCCCAATTATATAATAGTCATTAAATTTACATAAACTTGACAAACGTCTAAAAACTCAAGACGTTTCCCAGTCCCCATCCTGAAGGCTCCTTGACCTGCACATTTTAGTGCTTTCTTTTTTCTTACCACATGCATAATAGTCATTAATTATAATATAACAATGACTGTTATACTAATACTGTTTTTTATTTACTAGAAGAAATGCGTTGGTCTTCTTTGTAGCACCACCTTCAGTATTGCTCTATGCAATGCGAATGCTTGATTGTTTCCTCTGTCCTGGAAGTCGCTTTGTATAAAAACGTCAGCCAAATGAGTAAATGTAAATGTAAATGATTAGTTGCATTATGGAAAATATTTAACTGTGCAGAGTAATGGGCCTCCAGGAACATGGAAATGAAAACATTACCATCAATAGCTGGCCTGATTAAATTCTTCACTCAATTTGCAGTGCACTTTTTAATGTTCAAAAGTAATTTAGCTTTTATAATAAACGAGATTAAACACATATGTATAGTCATTGTTCCAGTCTGCGTTAATTGGCGAGTTTTTGGTCAAGACCACAAGTATTTAGGTGGCGGATGATTCTCAGCAAGGTAGTAACACATTTTTCAACACTTCAGTGTTACTGCTGAGCTGAAAAGAGGCAACCAAAAATACCCAATTAATAGTGGCCAGTGGCGAGAAACTGACCAATGATTAAGGCCTGGAAGGTGACTCAAACACAAACTCTGTCGCATCAAATGAACTGTCATCAATACCTTTACATCTGTAAGGTGGACCAACAGGTTAGATGTGTCAAATAAAATAGACATCAACAGGGGGTAACAAATAATGCTGGATATAGGTGGATAAAGTTCTGCAATTTTTATTCCACAAAGCCCAATGTTTACCTCTCAATAGACGTTGTGTCCGCTTGGTTCTGAATGAATGCATGATGCATTGAGGAATCAAAATAATGAAGTACACCGATATGGTCTAAAGTGTAGGGAGTGAATTCAGGCATATTTTATGGGTACAGTAACCACGACATTAAGACTGTATCTGCAAAGCCAGTGTTTCGACTGTGTAAGCCATGCTGGCGCATAAAGTGTTAGCTTGTGGCCATTAGGCTTTGTGACTAATTTCTGCCACTTAACGTGAGTGGCAGGCAGGGGCAGACAAGTACAATATACCCCATGTTCAAAACTGAGAGAATAGAACTGGCTGGATGAGTTAGAACAATAGTATATTCAAGAAACTATACAATTATTTTGAAACTGAATAGACTTAATTTGAAAGAAAAGTTCAGATTTGATATGACCAGAGGAGAATGGGTTCCCCTTTTTAGCCTTGGTTCCTATTATAAAAACAAGAATATTTTAAGGGAAACATATGTTCCAGGTGTGAGGGTTCGTCTTGTCCTGTTCCAGGTTCTGTTTTGTTTTCCTCAGTCATGTGCTTCTGTCTGGGTTTGTATTTGGTTTTCCATGTGCTCCTTGTCTCATGCCCTTAGCCACGGCCTAGTCCCGCCTCGTGCACCTGTCCCTTGTTTCTGTCTCCTCCCTGCGTCAGGTGTATCTTGTCTGGTGTCTCTTTTTAGTCTTGTGTGTTTGTGCTTGTGGGTTCTCTGTTGTCTACAACCTGTTTATGTCATGCTGTTGCATCCTGTTGTCCTTAGCCAGTTACTCGTACCCTGTTGTTTTGACTCTGTTCGTGTTGTACTTATCCGGTTGCTGTTCCTTTGTTTTTCATATTACTTTATTAAACCCCAGCTAAAAGAAACTGAAGCTTGCGTTTACTTCCACTAACACCAACGATTCATTACACTAGGGACTACAAGGATCATCATACTGGTGTAACTGCATGTGTCAAAGGGTTAAATCAAGCATTTATGAAGTGCTTTAGAATAGATTTCAAAATAATATATATATATTGAGATATTGTGCATTGTGATTTAACTTAAAAATATCACAATATTATTTATAGGCCATATTGCCCAGTCTTATTTCCAACCTATTGGTAGAGAGTCAATACAGAAACAGTGGTTATGAAAAATAATGCTTATAAGAATTCTTCTTTATGGAGACATAGTTGCAGTGTGAATGAAGCTATCTGTAACAGCAGATGCTACTGTCACACAGGAGGCCCATGGCTTTCCAGCTGTTCCGTTCTACTTGTTTTAACCCTGCAACCTCTGTACAGGCCATCTGAGCTTTGTGCTGTTGTGGAGGCATGTGAACTGTGCTCAGCTTGTGAAATGGAGTGCTGAAAACTACACACTGTATGCTGTTGACCTTGCTGAGTGTGCTGTAATGCTGTGGAATTATGGTTAGCATAGTCTGTTTGACCATAACTGAATATGTGATGGTCAATCTGTTGCAGTTTCCATGGCTGCAAAATTCCTGAGTCTGTTGGATGTTGACTTTGTCCATGGTTGTTAGACACTGGATTTTCTTTACAGCTTTGAAAGACTGTTGATAAGCCAACATCTGTATATTGACACTTCTGTACAGAAGGTATACACAAGGTATTCGTGAGTTCAGGCTGATAATGATTATTGCGAAATGGAAAGTGAAAAGTAACAGTAGCAGGAAGAGAACCACAGGGGATGCCTTCACGTAGACTTCTTGATTGCAGTGGTTTAGTACCTGGACCCAGAAAAGCATTCGAGTCAAAAATGTTTTTCCTATCCAATTCACTTTGATCTTCAAACCCATAGACACCTGGTTTTGTATTGGTAAACTTGCCTGAACTTCTAAACGTGTGATTGAGCTCAATTGGATTTCTGGGCAATACACAGTTTTGAGGCACCTCCATTGGCTCACACTGTGAGGCGTAGTAGCTCTCACCATTTCTCATTTCTGTTTCCTGAAGTTTGGTCTGCTTAGAACTCTTTATATAGGTCTCTTTCAACAGAGCCTCTTCTACATATGAGAAAACATCATTAGCCAGAATGCCATTCAGTTGAGCAGGCCCATCTCCTCTTTCTAGATGTATCCTCAACAAGGCATCCTCCCATTCCTTCAGTTCCACCTGGTTCACCTGCAGATCTTTAAGAGCTCCTTCTTCACTTTCCTTTTCCAGAATCTTCTCTAGGGATTTCAGCATGGAGTCCTGGTTAATGCTGGGCCCCAGATCATCCAGCCTCCAGCTGTCACTAGGAATGCTGAGCAGGGCATGGCTATCCCTAAAGGCCTTGTCCAGAGGGCACATGGTTTCTGGCTCCAGTGGATGGAGGTAGACAGAACCACCCGGACTGACCAATGAACCCAGTGCTGAGTCTGAGTTCAGGTCCTTCCATTCTGCATATCTGCTCTTTTTTGAGCAATTGGATGAACCACTCTGCATTTTCGGCACCTCCGAGTTTTCATATAGGACAGCTTCTCCTGCAAAGCTGAATGGAAGCTGCAAACGTCTTTGACGTAGGTGCTCCTCACCTTCTTCGTTTCTGGACAGATGGGACATAAAAATGTATATTGTTCATTAAAATATATGGCACTGATAATAACTTGCTAAGTATAGCATTAACCATTCCTTTTATAGATCCTTTAGTTTTTAATGACCACTTACGTTAAAGGTTTCTGCCGAGCTATTATGAAATCAGGCTTGTCTCCCTTAAACACCACTCTGGCATTGGCCTGAACCCAGACCCACACATTGTCCTTAGTCAAAAGCCTGAAGACGGTGAAGCCACTCTCTCCGGTCTTTATCACTAATAGGAAAAAAACAGATTGTGTTCTTTAGTGCAAGTGGCAAAACTTTTTAAGTCTCTTTTTATTTGTATAAAGGCCAATATCCTCCCTCCCTTTTCAGGACTTTTGAGGAAACAGCAAAGGTGAGGTGTACCCTTGCCAACCCTCAGGTCCACCCCAAACCCTACACATGCAAGGGTAAAGAAACAAACAAAAAAACACCCCCAAAAATATGACAGAAAAAAAAAACAATGCTAATTATAATAAAAACAAGCATAACAAAAAATAATAAAGATGATGGTGATGATGATGTTTAGTACAGCTGTTGTTTTAAGTGAGCAGTAAAACAAAGAAAACCATTAATTAATTAAACTATTGGGGCAATTATAAATTATAATGGGCACAACTCTTATATATAACGGTCTCAAAGAGAAACGAACGGAAAGTGTAAGCTGTCTGAAGTGCAACTGTCTTTATGTATTGTAAAAAAAATAAAATAAGTAAATATTAAAAAAGAAATATTAAAGTAGAGGGTTTTAGAGGTTTGGGTATTTGTAATGAAGAACTCTCATTACATGCTAGACTGAACACTGCAGGGCACTGTCATTTACTCAATGTCCTGTAAATGAATCCACATACTTTGTTTATTTTTAAGAGGAAGGCACCTTACTTTTTAGATGATTGTCTGCACAGTGCATCATATCAGCAGCATGAATGAACTGGTAGCCGGACCGTTTCATGCACAATTCCATTTCTGTATAGCCTAAAACCATCTTTCCCCTAAGAGTACAAATAAAGAACAAAAACTAAAATCAAACACAAAATACATTTTAAAAAAAAGTCTTTCAAAAATAATCTCAGGAGAGTGTAGAAATAGTCTGAAACTTCTATAAATTAATCTCAGTAAAAGTACTTTAGAGCAGAAAGCCTACAGTTATGTTCTATCATAGCTCCTACTACACTTGAAAAAGTTATTCTTAATGTTCATAATGGCTTGGCTGAGGTGTGGTGGAAGCTAGTAACAAACAAAAATGTGGCCCATCTGCTGGTGTACTGGTTTTAGAAGAAGACCCAGTGTACACGTTCATCTTATTTCAAATGTGTCCTGTAGCTGGATATTGCTCATATAATCATTTGCTAAACTACTGTAACCTTGTTTGAGGTTGAAGTGTGTTGGAATGTGTACTGCCTCAAATCAGCTCAATCAATTCTTCCCACAAAATGCTCACAAGTTCTTTCTTGGGCATCACCTGGTGTCTATGCCCAGTGGTGCAAAGTCCAACTTGTGTTTGGTCTGGAAGATGAGGGTCTTGGTCCTGATCTCTAAAATTCCAGGAGGCTCAACAGGGCTGGCAACTGCAAACAGAGCAAGTTGTGAATGAACTGGGGAGCTGCCTTCCACAGTCTGGTCTTCTCCATGAAGATATTTCAGCCTCCCCTGAAAATTCAGGGCCTATATATTCAAGGACACAAGAGTAAAAATAGATTAACTGACATGTGGAACAGTGGTTACAAATAATGACAGTTACAGTAATGACAGAAACAGTTTAGCCAAAAATCAAATGTATAGCTTCCTTCCCCCAAACATTTTGGCATTTGCTTGGAATTTAGATAAACTGCATGTCTAAATAATAATGCACTTGCCTCAAACCACATTCTTAAAAATATGGTTCAGTGAAAAATCTTATTTACACAAGTTTCTGTAGCTGATCAGACTTGACATGTGTGATGTCCATATTTTACTTCTTTAATTTTGTCCTGGAACTACAACGCTAATATAGCTAATATGCATAGAAACCAATAGTCACCCAACTCATTTCCATGGTTATCCCCATCCTCTACATTTTCTTTTGACACTGCTTTGCATTGTGATTTATTCCAAACTCAGCCAAACATTATGTAATTTTTTGGAATACTCTTTCCTAGTGGATTACTCCAATCTTCACTGAATGTAGTCTTCTTCTTTGTAACAACTTTACAAAGCTGGTCCATCGTACTTTGCTTGATGCTTTAGCCTTGAACTTCCAGTGCACAAATAGCCACCAAACATGCTTTGGCTAATTGGCTAAATTTGGTGTTGGGGGGTGGGGGATATGTGTGTAAATGTATGTTTGTCAGAGCCATTACTTTAAGCAACCCAGAATGTAGAAGAATGCTGAAATAAGGCTGGAGAAAAACAAAGATTTTACCAAGAAGCCAGAAGAGTTGTCCAAGAGACAACGGAAGCGGCAGCAGAAGCTCCTCTCCAGGAAAGTTGAGTTCTCTGTGGGAAGATTCTGAGGGCTGTAACCCTCAAATCTACCTGGACCTGCAAGGAAATATTATATTTTCTAAGTTTAATGCAATATGACAAAAAGTCACATTCGATTTCCTGTAATAATGTAACATTTTAATAATTTGGCATTCTGTAGCTCTTACCCTCATCACCACTCTTTGGGTTGAAGGCAAAGTGCAGCTGGCATTGGACGACAGCACGATCATCAACATGAATCAGATCATAAATACTCTGCTGAACAAGATCTGACTGGGGGAAGAGAACACAAGAAATTGATCAGTCAGCACTGAGTCTTGGCAGATTTTGTATATCAACTAAACCTTGCATTTATATTGCTAAAGGCTGTAGAGCCTCATCCTCATGCTGCTGAAACAGCTCTGACTTGGTGCACTGTGTCCTGACCTCTTTCTCTCAGAGTCAGCGCTCATAAGGCAGGCTCGCCTTCACCCCCACAATGCATCAGTGAGCCTTGGGGGCCAACAACCCTGGCGCTGATTCATTAGTTGTCCTTCCATGGATCACTTTCGGGAGGTACTAACTACTGCATACCTGGAACACTTCACAAGACCTGCCGTTTTGGAGATGCTCATCCAGCCATCACAGTTAGGCCTTTGCTAAAGTGCTAAGATCCTTACACTTACCAATTTTTCATCTTTACAGCAAATTAACTTCAAGAACTGACTGTTCACTCACTGCTATATATGCCACCATGACAGGTGCCACTGAACTAACTAGATGATTGTTATTTACTTTACCTGTCAGTCAAGTTGAACTGAACATAGAAAATTATACCTATTGCATTCATGTTTTCATTTTATTTTACATTTTAAAATCTTTTAAGCATTGCTTTGTCTCAGTATTTAGCAATTATTCAAGTCAGGATTAACACCATTGACACATCTTTTTGCAGGACATGAAACCTAACCAAGTTTTTCAGAAATATAATATGAGGTCTCGCTAACAATGGACTTCTCAGATCTTTAGAAAACACATTCCTGTTTTTTGTTTGTTACAGTACTTTTCTGTAACAAAGCTCAGAGTAAATCATGGGACAAGCTTTATTATCAATATAAAATTATTCATATATATTAAAAATACTTTTAACATCCAACATTTTTAATCAATTTTTACAATTACAACAATAAACGAGCATTAAATATGTTGTTGCTTCACATAAAAATGTAAAATAAAATTACTTCTGCATTTGTAAAGTCATGGCTGACGTCATTATTTTGCACAACAAAAATCACTTAAGTCATTAAAGTAAAAGGAAGCAACTTCCTTTTTTTCTGTGTTTGTTGATGCAGCTTCAAGTGTCTCAAGTTGTGAGACATCTTTTGTCACTGCATAGTACAATGGCCCTATTAACAAACTACATATTTGTGTCTTTTGTTGCTTTTAACCTACTTGATGGAAACCCAGGTAATCTTCTATAGTAGGAGAGGCATAGAAGATGCAGCCCTCAGTAGACACCACCACGACAAAACCATTCAGGGCCTGCGGGGAAGAGACACATCACAGTCATTATGATCAATTAGAGCCATGGCTGTCTGAGTGGGTGTATCTCAAAATAGGATTTATCTTCCCTCCTCTGCTCAAGGAGCATTGAATGAATGCCATCACCCACCTGCAGCAAAAGATCCCCTTCGGAGAAGCTGACCCCATCTTTTGAAGTTGTTGTTCTGCCATTGTGAGCGAAAGATAATGCTCTCCCTTCATTTTCTCTCATAGCTGCTGAAACAGACACAATCACACCATCATCCTCAACAAAACGACTGTCTTACTGTTGCCCTTCAATATTAAAAAGTGAATGAAACCCTAACTTTGCATCATGAAGACTCTATAATACAGATTCATAGTATATCTAGACTGCATTGTGACTGATTCTACTGATACATTTAACTATATTATATTTAAGTGTAGTTTGGGTTCTCCCAAACAATGTATGCGTTTTAGTGAATTTTGAAGCATGAAGAAGCAAAAAGAAACTCTTCAGAAAACGAATAAAATAAAACATTTTTTTAAATGTTAACGCGCTTTCTATTATAGTCACTTTACATTTGATCAACTCAAAAATTGTTATAGTAACCCTTTCAGTTTTAAAGTCTCAGAACAGAATTATTCCATCAAGCCTGAACTGCCTCATTAAAACTGGTTAGTCCGGTCAAGAATAGTCATTAGAAAATTTTAGCTGGAAGTGGAGCTATTATGTTTTGAGCCACACACAGGAAACACTGCACAGCAGATGCAGAATGAAAGAATGGATTCTGGTAAATTTCAGAGAAGTCTGGAAGTAAAATTGACAAAGTCAATGAAGAAACCGACACTGAAAAGAGACCATACCCTCAAACCATACCCTCATAGTCCCCTGTCTTCTGGGAATGCAAAATGGTCTAAGGTATTGCAGAACTAGAAGGGTGTTTAGACTTTTGCATGTGCCACAGTTCCTTTTTTTCGATGATAGCTAATTGTGCATTAACATTTCCAGAAAAGGCAAAACAACTATGAATCAACTGAAATACACAAGTATAGTGATACTCACTAAGTAGACTACTGGCAGTCGCTGGCGAGGGTGACGCTAAAATCAGGAGCTCAAACCTGTTGAGTCCTATCAACACCGACTGCTGGCATCTCTAAAATCCAGATGGTGATCAGTTAAGTAATAATAATAATTTGTTAACATTATGTCCTTAGCATCTAACTGGCTCACGGATGCTGCAGTTGTACAATAGGCTACAATCACAACTTCTATAGCAACATACAGCGTATTAGCAGCTAGATATAAAGTTTTGAGAATGGAAGGGATGAACAGTATTTTAAGAAATGTGGTAACTTATATCATGTTTACGTTTAAAGTAGTACTTGATTGGAAATACCAACGAATATTCAACGTCTGTAAAATGCCATTTGGGCCAAACCTACAAACAATGCAGCAACAGCACTGAAAATCACGTGACTGACAGAGACTTATGAATAAAATGGCAGAAATAACAGATTTTTTTTTGCCCTAATGGGCTAAATGTGATACTGTTGTTTATCGCCAAACTGCTAATTTTCTGTCCAACAAAAAACATTTGCTTTGGATGTTGAATGCATTGAAAAAAAAAATTGATTTTACAGGAAAAGGAAAAAATATTCCCAATAACTTTAACATAAATGGCAGCTAGTATTTCACATTATGTAAAAAAGGCAAGGATGGTGATAAAAAGGTTCTGACAGCAATAATATATTCGGTCAAGCTGCGTTAAATGGCCATGTTTGTGTATTAAAATGCGCAATGAAATGTGAGTTCAATCCAACATGGTAACAAACTGGCACAGTCAGGATGGAAGAAAGATCATGCAAACATATGATACATAATAAAACAAGGGAAGCTGTTAATGCAAAACAAAACAGAACAGAAACCACTCACCACAATCATTCAAATTGCAGCAAATAAGCCTAATTAAATTTATGAGGTAGGAGAATAACTAAATAAAAGGTAGGTTATTTAGTTGCCAATCATAGTGCCCAGTCCCTCAGGCAAAGCAACCTTGAACCATAACATTTCCAACACTATGCCTCACATTTAGTTTGGGGTTATTTGGCTTAAATCTATGGGCTACGCCTTAAGTGTGTACTGTTACTGCAAAAATTGACCATGAAAGCTTTGAGGAACATCATAAAGAGTTCAGGGTGTTATCATGGCTTCCAAATTCCCCA
>JBBPDA010000037.1:13670747-13685621 GCA_037974385.1 Arnoldichthys spilopterus | reverse complement strand
TCACTGTGTACTGTGTGAACTGTATATGGTTGAAATGACAATAAAAGCCTACTTGACTTGACTTGACTTGACTATAGTTTAATTGTATTAGAGATGTAGGTAAATATAGCATTAGGAGTCTTGCCCAGGGTATCTTAATGGTACAGAACTGTATGCTTGTCCAGATGGAAAAAACTGAACCTGTGTGGGGGACTGCAGTGTTACCCAGTTCACAACACCTACACCAATGTAAGATATGTTGTCCTACTGACAAATTAGAAGGTTGATTGATATTTTGAAAGATTCAAATGTCAGTTCTACCATTATGTCTGCCACCAAATCAAAAAGAATGCACACTAATATTTATGTGTTTGGTTGGTGGGCAGTGCTGAAAGAATGTAGTCCTGTGTGTGTGTGTGTGTGTGTGTGTGTGTGTGTGTGTGTGTGTGTGTGTGTGTGAGCAAGAGATTGTAAGAGAATGTACACTGGTGTTCTGTTCTAGGCTGGCCTGGTCTGGTTAAGCCTGCTGTACCGGTCTTCATTCTTCACTCATGGCTCACAGTCTTTCCTTCTGAGCCATTTTCTGTTGTAATGGCAACCTGCAAACACCTGAACTAACAAAACAGCAGATTTTCCTCCAGAAGTTGAGGCTAATCTTTGACTTGATTACATTTTCAGTGAGGTTGCTGGTATAACTAGACTCAAAAATAAGGACACGGTCCTCCATAGCACAAACAATTTCAAGTATCCTGAAAGCTACATCATGGCCCAACTGTGTACCTTAAATGAAATTTAAAGGGACACTACGTTCACTTTCTATAACAACACCATTATGTTCTTAAAGAAAAATAAAAAAGCGTAGGGTCAATGTATCCAAAATGGGAATTGAATCAACTTAATTTCTTAAAATTCTAATTTCTTAAATTCTTCATATTTAAATGGTTAAGAGTTTAAAGTGGTTTTGAATGGTGATGACCTGTTATTCAAGAGATACGTAGTTCAAGTCAGAACTGTTAACAGTGGGTTTGACAAGAACCAGAAGTCTAAAAGCAACCTTACAGAAAGTAATTGCATAAAATAATTTAAAAATTTCTGCCTGATGTCTGAGACAGCGTTTTTATTGTGGCTTTGAGATCAGGCTTTTTGGTCCATGATGTATTTTTAAAGTCTGTTCGTGGCGGAGAAGTATATGGAGGGAAGTCTAAAGCAAAGTAGTACCCAATTTACCAGTTAATCATTATTAACATTGCATATAAAACTGTTGATGGTTCACTGGTGGTTTCAGGTAGTAAATTAAATAGCTATATTTGCATCACCACCATTGCAAAATTTCTCCTCAATAACTATTTCACATCAGACCACTCTGAATGCCATTTCAGCCATTGAATTATGCAAAACTTTTGGGGTAAAAATGGTGGAATTCTCAACAATGCAGATGAGTTGACTATTTTTGATCATTTTTATTAGAAGTATTCCAAAAAATTACATACACAAATACAGTATCTGCATTAAAAAAAAAAGATGTTAGAGTGAAAATCTAATCTAGTAAAATTCTTTCTACTGGGGTGTATATTTGTGAAATAAGGCTAAAATCAGATAATGTCTCATTATTGGACTAAATTGGCAAAGTAGTAACAGGCTAGTTAAGATGAAAGGTGGCCTGCTAATTCACAATACATAATACAGTGTGTCTTGGAAAACAGAGGGCGGAAAATATGTTACAGTCAAAGTAAAATAGACTTTTAGACAATATTGCTAACACAGTAAAAGAGACTGCTAGTTTAAGCATAAGGTAATTAGTAACTAGTAAGATTCACTCATTTCCACATTTGCAAGTTAAATCTTTGATGCACTTGGTCTTTGCCATTATTATTATCTGGTTTATGCATGAGGCTGGATTAAATGAATGAAACATCTATTAGCTGCAAGTTAAGTATAAATAGAGTGAAACCCATTAGGACGAAGTGGAAATGTGCCCTAATCCATGAATCAGTTTCTCCATCGTTCACCAGTCAAGAGGTTCACAGGCATTATGTCTGTACCCCTGAGTATAATGTTTTGGTCTAAAACTACGGGGTTTAACAACAGTAAATCTCTCAGCAGAACCTAATTACAATAAAAGGTCTGTGCTAATGCTATTAAGAATAGTATAATACATGACAACCTTTACATAAATGGACATTTTGTAAGATGTAATAAAATTACAATATTAAAATATAATCTTTTTTATTTATTTCTGACAAAAGTAAAAAGAAATTACTTTTAATGTTATGGCTGACCAACTTATTTGCAGTTTGTCAATATGGCCTAAACATATTTTGAATTTGAACCCTAGATGCCTGGCAAAAAAATTTAAACAATATTCAAGTTACATCATTTTGAAACTTTCTTTTGAAACTAAGCATGGTATAAGGTGAGGAGATCATGATTGGGTAAAAGGAGAATTCACCAAAGGCTTAGTCTTTGCCAGCAAAGATGGGTGGTGACTCACCACTCTGTTAAAACCTTGTTAGAGAATTGTCATTCCGTTCAGTCTTTCACTATCTACATAAAAACTATGAAAAGAAGCAGAGAATCCAGAGCAATCTCAGTCTTTGTAGGGCAAGACCAGAAACCCATGTCGAGTGTGTGTGACCTTTGATCTCTCAGAAAGCACGGTATAAGAAGTTGTCATGCTAGTGTGATAAATATAGCCACAAGGGCTTGTAAGTACTTTACAAAACTGTTGTCAATTAACACAGTATGTCACTGCATCAAGAAATGCAACCTGAAACTCTGTTATGCAAAGAGAAAACCACACATCATTTCTATGCAGAAGCTGCAATAGAAGAGAAATTTGATTTTTATTTAAAATGTATAGTTTATCATGACTCAGGCAATGACAACTGCTGAGCAGCTGAAGTCTTGTATCAAGCATGAATGGGTAAAAAAATCAACTTGGAAAACTACCGCAATTAATATTGTCAGTTTCCAAATGACTTAATATTGTCATTAAAAGAAAAGGCAAAAAATACAGGGAAAAATCATGTCACTGTCCCAAACTTTAAAAAGTGTCAAGTTACAAAAACGTACAAATTGCACAATTTCCGTTGCATTTTAAAAAATGTCCCAACTTTCCAGAAATGAGGTTTGTCTATGTACAAGATTTCATACATATAACACTGATTGTCAAATGCTTTAAGTGGTAAATCCTGGAAGTGGTGGAATCTTCTCATTCATACTGCCACTCAGATACATATATACAGATAATCTGCATTCAAAAAACAAAAACAAAATGATGTTCTAATCTAGTAAAGAAACCAAAATCCTTTCTATGGGGTGTGTCTTTGTATAATAAGGCTAAAAGCAGATAATGTCTCATTGTTGGATTAAATTGGGAAGAAAGTTCAAACAAAACATAAGCATTAACAGGCTAGTGAAGATGAAAGGTGGCCTCCTAATTCACAGTACATGATGCAGTGGCACTTGGAAAACAGAGTAAAATAGATTTCTAGACAAGCTTGCTAACACAATAAAAAGACTGGTAGTTTAAACATAAGGTAATTAGTAGCTAGTAACATTTAGTTACAAGAAGCTACAAAAGATACAAAAACAAACAAATTGCACCATTTTTTTCATGGCATTTTCCAGAAATGAGGTTTGTCTCTATACAAGATTTTTTCTGATTCTCAAAAGCTTCAAGTAGTAAAACACTCTGGAATCTTCTCATTCATACTCCCACTCAGAAACTTCCGTCTTTGTCACTGCCTTCGAGACAAAGTTGAATGTCACAGTAAAATGAAGGGAATCTAGCACTGTTCTTACAGAGCTGGACAGACCAGATCGTTTTGAGTATCCGAAACACCAACACCCATGTTTCTTAAAGTATGTGAGATATTCTTTGACAGATAACACTGAAAATACTCTGACAAAAAGGCAAATTCTGACTTGGGTATGTCAAACTAAGTAAACTGAACTACTTTTGAGTTACTATTGACCTTGTACTTAAGCTAGGAATCTATTTTAATGTATTATTACCTTATCTAGAAATAAATCTTAAAATCTTTTGGAATGTAACCAGATAAGCCTTCATATTTTCACAGCTTTTTCATTGTTGCTGATTGAAAAATTGAACTTTTACCTGTTAGTTCATGTTCCTGGTCATAAACACAAATCATTTTACACAGCCATTTAAAAGACAAAATTCTTGTTTTCCTGTAATGGTTAAAGTGTGATGACTTCACTATGAGGGTAAGGAAAATGATATTTACCAATAACGTCATGCTTCACTGCCCCATCCCACCACCTTCACCTATCATCTAGAAAAATCCCTAAGCTAAGTCAATGATCCTCCCTGACACCCTGTTTCACATGGAAATACATGAAAGTGCCTAAGGATGATGCGTTGTGATTACCACTTAACAAATTCATTGGGGACTTACAATTAGCAGATCAATACAGCCTGAGACCAAGTGTTTAGAAGCCTCCACGTCTTTTTGGCACTTTGCTCCATGGGATAAATAAATCATTTTATAAACTGAAGAAAAACAGATGTCGATAAATTGCAACAGTGAAGAAATCTTTCTTGGTTTAGACTGAGAAGTGTAGGAATAATATAAAAATGATCAGTCACTTTGCAAATGAACTAAAGGATTTCTAAAGTTTTATAAACTTTATGACAACCTATATGTTTAAGAACTTCGCAACATTCTGCTTCTCATATGCTCCAAGTGGCCAAAAAAAACTGGCTCTGGTATCTTCTCGTTCATACTTAGATACCTCCTTCTTTGTTTATGCCTCAGTCAGAGACATAGCTGAATGGGGGTCAAAAGTCACAGAACTATGCAGGGAATCTGGCACTGGAATTTATTTATGTAATAAATCAATATGCTAGATTTCAATTAGAAGTTTTGTTTTTTGTTTCGCAAAGATAAGCTTTAAAGTGTTTAAAATGTACAGTCCAATGTCTGGTTGGTTTTAGTAAAAATAAGTACACACATCCTCTACAGAGAACACATTTAAATGTAACTGAACTATAGAACATGCCACATTTAATGATTGATTCCCCCCCCCAATGTGTTCAGTTCAGCAAATTAACAGTAAATATACATGGAAATGTGCAGAAGTGTGTTCTTTGTATCCATTTTAAATATAATTTTAAAACTGACAAACAATGCTATTTGACCAGGGTGCCAAAACATTTGCTTAGAATATAATTATTCAAACTTGTTTATATGAAGATCTGACCATGGATGGAATATTTTGCTGAGGATGCTGTGGAATGTTATTGGGACATTAGTGATTACATATGCTCATTGGCATCTTGCAGTTCAGCAAAGACAACAACGGAAGTGTTAGTCATTACACAAGAATCCATGTTCAGATTCTCTGCTAATCCACTACGAGACGCTCAGTTAGCAAGAATGTCATCACAAGTCATATTTATGCAGAAACATTGGGCACTTCATATACGGTCTTAGAGCATGGAGCATAAAAAATAAATAAAATTGGAGCACAGAGCATAAACTTAGTCCTTTAGATTAGTACACGCACTTATAAGTGTATAGAAGAAAAAATAATGCTGACTTGTATGCTTATATTTCTAACTTTAACCTGAAATGCCTGAAAATAGAGAGACATGGTAAAACAGAGAGATATAGTGAACTCAAACATTGTACCTTTCAGATTTAGAATCTCTGAATTTCATCACTTTATTTGATCTTGCAACAACACCAGCTCTTATAACGACTGCAAGACCAAAGTAAGCAAAATGAACAATTATGCCCTTCAGTTAAATACACATTAGTTAGGTTTTTGGTGAGTGTTTTGCATTTTTTTATGGGAACATATGAGGTTTATGCATTAACTCAGTGTCCACCTGAAACATGTTTCTTAGCTTCAGTTTAGGTGTAAATGGAGTGAAACCCATTGGAAAAGACCAGAGTGGAAATGGGGCCTTATCCTGGGTTTACAGTGGTGATATCCACACCCCTCAGTATCAATGTTTGCTAAAACTTTCCAAAACTGGGTGGTTTCATTCCCACTCTTCAATGGGGCTCACTAAAAGAGCTATACTGTACGAAACTCTGGGATTTCTAACCTGCACTAGCTATGCTGCAATAAATGTCTCTATTTGTTTCATAAGGCCAGTTACAGTGGTCCTAAAATTAAAATGGACACGTATACATTGTCCATTGCATTAAGAAACAAATGTTCCCAAGCCAGTGGGATTATTTCAAATGGTGGTTAGTGTGTTTTAGATGATGAGCAGTTTCTCTACTGGCTTGGATAAAATTTCTTCATACACGTCCTCTGAGTTCAAAGTCCCAACAGTGACCATAAGCTAACTGACACTACTGTGAAAAAAAAACAGCTCCAGACCAGTTTCCATGCTAGCACAAGAGAAGGTTTTCATGATGTGCTAAAAGTAGTATAATCTTCTTTTGTGAAGTAACCTGAGGAATCTTCATTCATACTTAGCCATGGCACAATGGTGGCACATTAAGGCCCACTTTATTTTGGGCTATTTCATTTATGTTTTGATGCTCTGCTTATGTTCTACACCCAAGCCTACAGCCCAGAAAACACAAACTTAGTCCAAGCAAGCGGAAGACAATGGCGGCCAAAGGGGGGGCAAACCATAACTAACCATTGTTATATCAGGCATAAGACATATAATTTTACTTTAAAGTGACATTTTATTCACTTAAAATGGGGGAAGTGTTAATTCCAGTGTGCTGTGGAGCATTTCTTGGCCTAGCTGAGAGAGTTTCGGTTGGACTTTCTTCCGCTCCACGCCCTGTGGGTGGAGTCCTGCACAGGTGCCTCCTAATAAGTAGTTTGAGCTGCCGCTCACTCACCAAAAAAGCGAAGAAGCAGGAGTTCATCAGCGAGGCAGGAGCCGCAGAGGCAGCCAGGTTTGTTGGGTCTTGATTTTGAAGCGAAGTTTCTACCTCGTTTTTGCCGTTGTCTTGGGATGGTTTCGTTCAGTTGCTGTTGGCTACCACTGAGTGATTTATGTTCTTTTATGGGCAAGAAAAACAGGGTTATAAACTAGCAGCGAGTTTTTCTTAACTTTGCCAGGTGTTTATGCTGCTGTTGACGTTGCTGTCCACATTTCCAAGTTTTAATGAATGAGGTCTTGCTTTAAGTCCTCTGGAGTGGCATGTGTGATAAGACTACTGTGTAAATGAGTTTGTAGATCAGTATCTTGATTCAAAAGATTAGCCTTGGCCTCTGGGTAGAAAAGTTTTTTAAGTTTTTTTTTGTTTGTTTTTTAAGCGCTCCCTTTTTGTCTGTTCTGGTAATAAACACAAAGTGTGTTCAATATTTTGGGGTTTGAGAGGCTGAAGTGGCTGAATTAAATTTGACTGGGCTTTTTTTGGTTTGAAACTTGGTGTCAATCCTAAGGAAACTGGTTTGAGTTGAAAGTCCAGTTTTAAAGAAACTTGACTGTGGGGTGTGGGTTTTTTGTTTTTCCCTCCCCTTTCTTTTTCTTCTAATAAACTGAATTTCTTTTAATTAGCAGGGAGGAATCACAGTTCCAGGCCATAGGAGTCTTTTAGAAAATGGCTTTCAACAAATTGACCTCAAGTGCTGCCTTGCTATATGATGAGTTGATGAAGGAAGCAGGTGAGTTAAATCCTATTTTGGTTTTCTCCACGGACTTGAGTATGTTCTTTTTGGAGGCACTCTGGTAATGGATGGATTTATTTATTTTTTTTAATTCCTCCCTCATCTTACACCTCTTCTTAGACCCACGAGTGGAAGACTGGCCCTTTATGTCCTCCCCATTCTTTCAAGGAATTGTCATCCTGTCCTACGTCTACTTTGTCACAACGTTGGGGCCTCGTCTAATGGAAAACCGCAAACCCTTTGACCTGAAGCGGCCAATGATCATCTACAACTTCAGCATAGTCGCATTCTCCCTTTACATGATTTATGAGGTAAGTCATTTTTCTTTTTCCTCCTCCTTCTGGGCCTACAGTGTGCTCAATGTTAAAGGTTTAGTATGATTTTTAGGACAACAAAGTGGTCAATGTCATTCTGTAAACACCTTTCAAAATAGCCTACCTAGAGTTACATTTCTTGATATTTTATGGTCCTGGTCATGTCTTGGTGTGCAATTTCTGTGCTGCCAACCCCTTCTGCTCTTAGTCTTACCCCTTGCCTGAAGTGAATGGTCATGACTGTAATCCTGTCTGACTGCAATGATCCATAGTTAATAATGTATGAAGGTGTAATTGCTTGCTTTTCATTGTAACCAAAACTATCTGGGTGGGGTACAAAAATTAGCTCAGTTAAGGTGTGGAAGGGTGTGGTTGCCTGTATACTACTGAGCTGATGTAAACCAAATTGACTTTTCCTCCAGTTTCTCATGTCTGGCTGGGCCAATGGATACTCATACAGGTGTGATCTTGTGGATTATTCCAGCTCTCCTCAGGCTGTCAGGGTAAGAAATGTAACCTTTCCATTTTGATCATTCTATATGTATTCTGATTGTTTCATTGTGTAACACCACTTGTGCTTTGCTTTACAGATGGCATGGACCTGCTGGCTGTACTACTTCTCCAAGTTTATTGAGATGCTGGACACTGTAAGTGTTGGGTTTTACTAGTGAGTCCTTGTGCAAAATAATTCAGTTTGCATTATGCAAATGTCTCCCTTATGAATATTTATTTATTTATTTATTTATTTATTTATTTTTAATAGGTCTTCTTTGTCCTGAGAAAAAAGAACAGTCAAGTGACTTTCCTCCATGTCTACCATCACTCAATCATGCCCTTCACATGGTGGTTTGGTGTCAAATTTGCTGCAGGTAGAGTAAAAATGTGGTTTGGCCACTGTGCAATGGATCTCATGTGTAAATCTCTTATTTGGGGTTAAACCTGGGTTTTAAGAGAAGCTAACTGGTAAATGTTGTTTCAATAGGTGGTCTAGGAACCTTTCATGCTCTGCTCAACTGCTGCGTCCATGTTGTCATGTACACCTACTATGCACTCTCTGCCATGGGACCAACCTATCAGAAGTACCTCTGGTGGAAAAGGTACATGACTACCATTCAGCTGGTAAGTGGTGTTGACTTATTTTAAAGAAAATTGGTAAGGCACATGTGGTATATCAAGATGCTAATGTTGGACTTTTTTAGGTTCAATTTGTGATGGTGACTGCCCACATTGGCCAGTTCTTCTTCATGAAGGACTGTCCTTACCAGTTCCCTGTGTTCCTGTATGTGATCGGCCTGTATGGAATGATCTTCCTGACTCTGTTCCTGAACTTCTACTACCATGCATACACTAGGGGCAAGCGGTTGCCCAAGGTCCTTCAGAATAGAATGTGCCATCAGAATGGTGTACACAAGAAGACCGAATAAGGAATTCGTGGTCCCCCAGAAGTGAAAATCCTGCAGCTTTTAAGTTGGTTTTTCTTTAACCATTTCAGAAGTTTCACCCACTGTGTTTTATGTTAAAACTTTTGTGGAATTCCACTTCATCACTGACAATTGCCAAACTAACACTTGTGGTTTTTCACTGAAGATGGTCTTGATTTGGTCTGGTCTTCACTGTGGGGTCTTAAATTTATGGGGTGTACAATATGTTTTAATATCCCCCCCCCTAAAATTTACATAGCGTTGTAACTCCCAGCTTTGAAATATGAACCAGCTGCTGGTTTAAATGAAATTGTGGGTTTGTGAGAGCAGAGGTGCCTGAAGTTTTTAATGCTACTGATGTGTGAAGGGGCAGTGAAGGTGGTTTTTAAATCCTAGGCTGACTTAACAGGCCTGAAGCCCTTTCCCTGAAAAGAGCATGACTGACTACCTGATTGCTTGATTCCTAGCTTTTGAGTGACAAGTGATTAGCTGGGGTTTTTTTGAGCATCAAATTCTTATGTTTTTCAATGTTTAATATTTCTTAACTACTTTCCTTTTAAAAAAAAAATCTGACCGAGGCATTGAGGTTCTTCAAAGAACCAATCGTGCCAATGAGTTCACGTGGAGTCTCGCGTTATTTCCGAATGTTACCTTTTGTATTGTAATGTGTTTTGTATTTCTATTTAGCGCTCTATTTATGATTTTTGTGGAAATGGAACAATGTGCCTTTTTACTGAAACAAAATAAATTATGTTGATCTGTATCGGTGTTTGTCAGTTGTCCGACTCTTTGCCGCTTATTCAGCCGGAAGCTTCCAGCCCATATATGGTGGGACGACTTTTTCCACGTGATACTGTTGTCCAATCGCTGGTCTCAAAAAAAGTCTCCACTTTCAAAACTAACGAGTGTAGTGAGTGAGGAGGAAACAAATGGTGCGCCCAGTTCGTTTGAGAAATGGCTACATATACACCCATTGCAAACGTTTGAGGTGTAAAAACGTAGTATTTAATTTTCGTATTACAAGACTAGACCGATCGAATCGGGAATAATGGATGGAAATCTCATCGGCCCAGGTCCCTACAGGGCAACGAAGTTGGTGAGTTTGCTAAGCAGAGGTGGCTAACTATAACTAGCTAGATAACTCGAGATAACAATTTGAGACTTTTATCCACATAGCAACGAAATGTTCCCCTTTATTATAACTGTCTACTTTTACTCCAGTCGTGTTTTAAGCCACTGGGAATGTGAAGTATTACAGTGGCTATTTCAATGTTCATCAAGCCTGTATATGAAAACGCGAGTTTCCGTGACTCCGACGGAAAGCAGAAAGTTGGCGAACCTCTCCTTGAGATCGTATTTTTTAATGGGCTGTAGAGTGATTTTCGTCTCTAAAATGTTTATCTTACTAAATTCTTATTTATTATTCTTTATTATCTACTCTAGTTGAGACATTTGCTGATAATGCTCTTATCTGTGTTGTGCAGTTTACTGTAGTGAAGTTGTGCAGACAACGAGGCAGTAGTTTGGTATTAATCTGAACCCATATCTTCTGTATTATGCTGCACATGGCCACTATACTGAGACATTGCCATTAATAGCAGGGGTTCCGTGTGTATTTGATAACATCGTTACAACTACGCAAAAACTTAGCAGCCTTCACTCACACAATCTTCTGAAGATCCTAATCTAATAAACAGGAGCCCTCTAAGAATGGATTTCCTAGTACAGTACTGTAGTATTTTACATGCTTTCATTTACCCCGAAGTTCCTTCAGCTGTTCAGAGCTGATCATGGTAGCCTTAAATCATACCCAAGACATTCCTTATTATTTTACTGAAGTAAAATAGGTTAAAATACCATAAACTACTTTGAATAGGAGTAGAAAAGTAGCTGGTAAAAGCTAAGCCTGAGTTTCCTGTAGGTCTACACTGGATCATCATAGTGATTGTGAAGTTGTGAGGTGCTGTTGGCTCAAATGAAAAATGAGAGGTGTGGGCAACAGCTGTTATAACAAAAATGTATCTAGTTAAAATCCACTGCTGAAATGAATCAAAGGGTTCTTTTGATTATACATAGGCAACCAACCAACTATATGCATAACCATCATATTCTTGCTGACAGACAGAAACCTCAACATCAATTTTGACAATTTAAATGTCAGCGGTTGCTTTTTAAACATTCTGTTAAAATGTAAAAAATGGCAAAAATTGAGATATGAGATTTTGGGCTGACAGCCAATATATGCTAGTTGTATTGCACTGAAAGCACAAACCAGCATTCAGTAAGATGCTGTAATTAAAGCATACTCAGTTCAGAGTTTCAAGTAGTAAATATATTTCCTCCTGTTTTAATTTAAGGATCTTACTGTAGGGAATTCCTTCAGTCATGATGTCCTTTTTTCTTGCAGTGGAATGAAACCGTCAAGCTTTTTCGCGGAGGAATGCCACTGCGAAGACACTGGGCACACTTTCGGAGCTATGATAACAGTTTCACAGGATCTGAAGCTGTTGATTATCTGCATGAACTGCTGAGGCATAACCAGAACTTTGGGCCAGAAGTGACCCGCTATCAGTCTCTCCAGTTACTGAAGAAATTTCTTAAGAACCATGTTATAGAGGATGCCAAAGGACGTTTTGGTAAAGAGGACTTTGAAGACGGTGGACGTTTATACAGGTGTGGCATCTTAATTCGAACCACTAATTTGTAGCTGTAGAAAAAGATATTCACTTCTTTAATGACTGAAGTATTGTAAGACTGACCAAATAAATTCACACTAATTAATTAGTTTCTGTAAGTTAGATCTTTTAACAATGGCTTTTTTTTTGGTCAACTCAGATTTCCTCCACAGTCACCTCTCAAGCCCCTTCCTCAGCGTGTGCCGGTATCTCAGAGAAGCTTCATTCCTCCAGTCCCACGCTGGGATGACTGTGACGAGATACAAGTGCCCAGCAAGATGCCCATGAAACCTATTGTTCTGGTGAGGGAGCTGGTGTCTGTTGAATAAACATTAATTAGAAGTTATTTGAGAGAAATACGCATACACTACAAGACCTTATTTACATTTTTGTTCTCGTTAGAATTCAGAGTCATGGAACAAAAGACATAGTATTGCTATTGGGGAAGTGGCGGAATGCAAACTGGTTCAGAGAAAAGACATCACAGCAAAGCATGTGGACCAGATATGGAAGTCGATGACATTAACCCAGTAAGTACTGAATATGACTTTTGACAATGGATGCATTTTATTTATACAGACATAATACTTTCGCATGGTTAACACTGGTTTAATTTAGTTTACAGAATGTTTTGGGACTCCAGTCTTTAGATGGGATTCTTGATGCTAAGCTCTTGAGCCCAAAGAACATTGTCCTTAATGTATTCAGTGTCAACAAACAAGGGATTGTTATACTGAAGAATAAATCAGGTGAGAAAGCTGCCCACATCATACTAAACTGAATTTAAAAATGAATGTGTTCGTGTTATTCATACTGATTTGATTTTTGTGATGCTTGTTCCACAGAGGACTTACCCCACTGGGTATTATCAGCAATGAAGTGCCTGGCAAACTGTGAGTAGAAAATGATTGAAATATTTGCAATTTTTGATTTATGATTTTTCATTTGAAATGATTAAGACTAGAATCCCTAAAGCCAAAATTCTCATATGGAGCCCCCCCCTTATGCTTTCCCAAAGTGCAATTACCACATTAAGTCATTCCACAGTTTGTGTCCATGCCCCCACTGTGTGTGTGTAACAGAGAGAAAAAGAGTGTGTCAGTCAAACCGTTTCTGTTAAGTTCTGCCTGTGTGTGCAGTCGGTTCCCTTTCTCTGTTCATTATAGGGACGCCTCTGTTTAGCTTTATGGCTGATCGGCCTTTTTCCCTCTATTGCTTTTCCCACCGAATTTCTTTCTTTATTCTCACCCACTTTTGCATTATAACAGTACATTACCCATTATGCCTTGATCTTAAGGACGGTTACCCATTTGCTATAAAAGGTAGTGTGGGTTTCCCTAAGAGCAAGCCATTATGGATAAAGTAGTGCTAAAGCACAAAAGCTGGTGGGAATAAGGGCAGAAATTAGGCGGGAAAAGCAATATAGGAAAAAAGGAGAGTTTGACAAAGACAGAGTTTGGTGTTTTCGGAGTTACTCCAAAACGGCAGCTAGCCGTTCAGATGCGAAGACACCGTGGTCTCCCTGTTTCACTGGCCACGGTCACAAGAAATATAAAAAGGGAGCACACTACACGTGAAAGTCTGTGTTTTAGCGCCTGATTTTTAAATTGTTTATATGCAGTGTGAACTGCGGCAGAACACAACACACTCTTTCTCTCTCTTTTTCTCTCACACACACACACCTGGTGCATGAACAAAAACTGTATATGTGCATAACAAAGGGTGTAAATGGTGAGGGTGTGCACTTAGGGTGAACCCCCCCCCCCCACTTACTCAGAGAGACTCAAATTAAGTCATTCTATAGTTCAATATATTGAATTTTTATTTATTCAAACAACTAATTCTTATGCTTCTTCAGGGCCCAATGGCAACGACAGCAAGCAGCCTATGTATCCTGGGTTTGAACGAGATGTTTTTAGAACGGTTGCAGAACATTTCCAGAGATTAAAGGAGCCACTGTTGACATTCAACCTGTATGAAATCTTTGTCAGCATCTTGGGTAAGAGACAAAAACAATTACAAGGACATTTTAACACCAAAAAGTGATGGTAAAGGTTTAGGTTATAGTATGATTTCAGGCAATTATCTAAAATGGTATGATTCACTTAATAAAAGGTCTCAAAAGTGCAGATATCTCAAAAGATAGAACAGTAGACATAAAATAGCACTAAAACATTTCAGCGATATAGTTCAGGCTGTTGGATTTCCAGTTGACATGGTGTTTTGGTAACACGTTTTCCTTTACATTCAAAAGGGACATCATTCTACATAGATAAACACTGAATAACATTTAAAAAGCACTACCAAATTTCTGAACAGTCAGTATATGCAGAACAACATTAGATGTTTTAGTATGTTGTTGATTAGATTGTATTGAGATCAGGGGCTTTCTACTAAAATGATGTACGTTTGTTCCATTTATAATGGTCTTAAAGCCCCATTCATATGTAATCTGTAAGGCAGTGGCCTAGTAAAGAACACATTATAAACTTTTTTTTTAATGTTCTGTTTCTTTATGTTAAATTATTAAAAAGAACCAATTTATCACGTCAAACATTATATTTATCACTTTACACTTTTAGTGTTCTGGTCAGCTATTTGGTTGAGAGCATTTTTAGTGAGCTTTCTCACCAGAAGTTAGGCAAAGGCATGCTAGTTGCAGGAGGAGGTTTATAGATTTCTTTGAGAATTTTTAGGAAAATGCAAGAACGTTTTTTTTCTGCGGCTTTAAACCCACTTGCTCTTGCTGAGGAGCCCATATGAACACCCCTTTTTGCCAAAGAGCTGATCTAAGGTCATCATGGCACCTCTACACAAGGAACTGCTGCTATACTAAGAACTATTATTTTTATATATATTTATTTTATTATT
>JBBPDA010000037.1:13638180-13670647 GCA_037974385.1 Arnoldichthys spilopterus | reverse complement strand
TATATATATATATAATTTTTTTATTGAAATAATTGCCTGGGAGAACATGATGTTAACGGTCTCTTTTGCTGCACGTTTAATATCTAAAAAAAAATCCAGTTTCCGTTTAAATAAGAATTAATTTTCTTTTGTGCTCTTGAGAATTGTTTGGCCTCTTCATTTGTTTACATTCGGCAAAGCAAATAATGTTAGGGAGCACCAGTTGGCGAAATCAGCATTAGCAAAATGGAGCTATAAGGGAAATGTAGGCCTTTTTCCAATTTATAATTGGTTGGCTAGCGGGTGGCTTATGTCCTTATAAACTGCAGCACTGAGACAAGATTAAAGACTAGTGTGAACACATGCTCACGTTAACAAGATTTACATGTTACATTTACATATCTGTATTCACAGGGAAAATGAGGGGTAGTGGTGTGCCTGTGCCTACTTTTATGAATACAGGAAGTTGCCCCTGTATACAAATAGTCGAATTTTGCATTGCTGTTGCAAACAGACTGCACACCTTAATCTAACACTGAAGGATATGCTTCAGACGTCTGTCAGAGACTGGCTAAGACAAGCTGGGATGACTTTTTCTCCCTGCTTTTTGGAAGGCTTCCAAAGCTTCGGCTGAATTCTGGGCAGGCAGGAAGCAATACTCTGGAGTAATTGTTTACATTTTGAGGATGCATGACCAACTAGAATAGCTCGGATGGAAAGCAAAAAGCAACAAAAAAATATATCAATAAATAAAAAACAAAATGAAGAAGAGGTATGCCAGCTCAGTCCAGAACCAACAAAGATCAGTTGGCAATCGGAAGGGCCCAAATTTGCCAAGGCATTTCTCCAACCAAGAGAACAAATTGCCTTTTTGTGTCACATATACATTTGTTTCAGTGTTTGGACAAGATATTAAGGTATTATATCAAATTATTTCAATATTATTTCATAGTTTTATTGTCAGTGACGAATATGTCATTTCTGCTTTTTGTTTTTTTGATATTGGACACACAGAACAATTCATCACCATCTCTGTCTCAGCATCTCACTGTAGCCAGCCTCGTTCAGCTCTGTTACCTCCAAACCTCCATCTTTCACAGGACTTTCTTTTGGCAGTTGCTTCTTCCTTTTTGGGCCATTCCTCAGCTGGTTTTCTGTTTAAAGTTTGACTCACTTCTTCTAAATATCACCACATCGCATATGATAGTTACCCACATTCTGCAAAGACCTGCCCCTACTCTACCTCTGATTGGCTATTGTTGGTAGCTTGGTAATGGTCATGGTCAGATGGTTCTTTAGACAAAATATGTCAGGCTCAGAAAGCTAATAAGAAGCAGAGTAGATGTGTCTTTATGGAATGTGTGTGTGTGTGTGTGTGTGTGTGTGTGTAGGGGTGTGTAAAACTCTGGCTAAGGTAGGGTGCCCACATATCACAATGCAGTACAGACTGTGAGCATTGTGTTTTATTACTGACTAATAATGACTAATTAGGTAAAAACCTTTAAGTTTAACCTTTAATCACCGACAGTGTGCTGGATAGTTTTCTAAAATGTTATCAGCAAATGGACAATGTACCCACATTTGGTGTGTGCTAAATTCGGACCCTGGATGCATCCATGATGACAGCAAAGGATTACCCAGTTACCTACGTCATCACAACATTTAACATTGCAAATGAACTAGGGGAAAATAGAGAACAGCGTGTATATGAGTACCATTTAGTGCTCTATAAGGTATTGGTTTAAAGCTCGCCCCTTTGCTCCCTCTTCTGTGGTTTGTAAATCTCCCTTCTATTTTCTGCACTGCACCATTATCACTTCACTTTGGTTTAAGGCCCAGGATACAGCAAGTGTCTGAACTCTAACCCTCCATAGGGATAAAGGGACTGGCAACTACATGGGCAGTTGACAACCTCTGCTACCAGCCTACTTCTGGAAATATTGAGTTGGACATAGCATTGCGAGTGGACTTAGACAAATGTAATTGAGGATGGCAGTTTGAAAGGGAGGAGGCATTCTTGAGGATCTCACAAGGCCAGACAGGTCTAATGCCTCAGAGAACACAAGCTAAATGCTACTGGAAGTACAGCTCTCTCACATCAGCTTTTAAGACCTAGGCAATAGAGCATGAAGCTAGCCTACTTAGAAGAAGTGGAAAAAAAGATACGTTTTGTGTGCAGACACTGGACTGGGAGGAGTGAAAATAAGTCTTTTTGGATTGAATGGATGAATAAATAATGGTAATTTTACCATATTTTTGTCCAAAGCAAGATACAGAGAGGATCAGTGCGTGTTGTAGGGGGCAGGGCCAAAGGGTCAAAGGGAAGTTGTCTCCACCTGGTGGCCGGAGCTGGTAGGTAGATCAGCCCCCAGATCAAGTGATCCACAGGTGCCGTGATGCATGATTGCTGGAGTTACTTAGGCTCTGGGCAACTAGGTGGAGATGCGAAGTCAACTCGTCACCTTTGGCAGTTACTGAGCATTATACTGTGTGAAGCCTTGTTGTTTTTGACCCTTGCCTTGTTCCTAGACCTTGACCTTGACCTTGCTCCTGCACACTCCTGCTTGCTCCTGAAAGACCCGAACTGGTATTTTGACTACACTTTTGAACTGCCCTCTTGCTTTGTCTGCCTGCCTGTTTAAATAAACAGTGTTTTGCATCTCACATCTGTGTCCAAAGACTCTGATTCATGACACGTGTGCGTGCTCCATCCATTTACCCAACTTTTTCAGTAGAGATATCACAACATATCTTAGAGGAGGGGTTCTCAAATGTTTTACAGCCATGGACTCTTTACAGTGTAAAAATAGTGAACACCCTCACTCCATACATTATACACATTAGGCAAATATATAGTATGTTTAAATAACTGTCTGTTGTGGTTATCTAGTTAGAATAAGCAGATTATACAATATTTAAGTTGGGGGGTATGTTATTTGCTTATTTTCCTTGTCACAATATGCTTTTATGCTGTTCTGAGCATATTGTGAATATTGCAGGTACCTTATAAACACAGGCCACCTGCAAGTGTAATTATAAGAAGAGCATAATTAGTCTTGTTTATTTGGATCTCATGCAGAGCAGATTGCAAAAACGATGGAAAAAACAAATTGTGACAAAAGTATTTTATTTTTAACATGGCACTACTGGTTCTTTTTATCTCTCCCCATTTATTAAATCTCAGAAAACCTAAATATTGAGCTGCATACTGTGTGTACTGTTAATGCCTTGTGATATTAGATTTTTGCCATATTTCCTACCCCTAATTCCCAACAATGTTGGCTAATAATTAATTACTTGCTAATATTAATTATTAATAATGTATACGCCATTGGCTCATGTCTTCGTCGAGTTTATATACCATTGGCTCAGAAGGGAAAATCAGCTGGCTTATATTTATTTTAGATCCAGTGTGGTACAAGTCACTACCTAGGTCCTGTCATTTGAAAAATAAATTAAATCAGGGACTCCCAGCTCACAGACACCACTTTGGGAGCTATGATGTTTGAAGCATGTAGTTCCATAAGGTTCCTGATTTAAGGTCTACTTGTGGAATCCTCATTTTTAGCCAAATGGTAGCCCAAAACTAGGAAATCTAAAAAGAAAGAAGGTAATAGAAACTGAAGCTGATGACCTGGCCTGCCCATCTGCAGTGTCTCAAAACTTTAACTGAATTGCTGTATAGGCAGTGTGAATTTGCAATGAACTGTGCATTCTTTTTGGGGCATTTTAATCTGAGATCATGTCACCGCAAGACACTGATTGGCTATTCATCTGACGACTTTGGAGCCACTCACATTTGCCATTCATTCTCCTGCTGCAATGAAAAACCCTCACCATGATGCTCAAGATTATAATGAACAATATGTCATCATGCCCCTCTCTAACTTCTGCAAGTCTAATACATGATGGGCCTTCAATTCATCTGCTTTCACAAGTTCAGTTCCAATCATGGAAAGTGCCTTTAATGGATAAATCTCAGCAGAAGAGCACATCACCAATTTGCTAGAAAGAAAATCAGAAAGTATGTACTCCAGGTTGTTTTGTTCCTGGCAAATTCGTAGTGCTTTCAGCCATGCAGTCAACACTGTTAACTTAGCGGACTTTCTTCTTAGCCTGTCTATTAATGTAGCAAACATACAACTGATTTATTTGAATAGTTTAATCTTGACTGGTGGGTCAAAAAGTTTATTTTGGACCCAGGGGCCCAAGGGGATGGACCAGTTAGCATTATGACTGATAATCCTTATAGGAACTCCAATTGGAATCTTGCTTTACACTCACATTGAACTTATTATCTATCATGTTATCTATATATTAAACATCCTGCTCATGTCTAGCCAAATTGGCAGTTTTTTCTGAAACTTTTCTGTCATTGACTTAAATTTGCACTGCTTGGCTTCTTGTGTCATAGCTTCATATGTTGCGAACCACAGAAGAATGCCCCTCTTCTGAGTCTTGCTTTTCAATAATTCTTACTGCCACATTTGACCCTTGGTTGTTCATTAGAGGATGGGACATGGATATCTGGATCTGGTGTAGGGCTGGGCAATTACGATTTTGGCTTTTGTTTAACAATGAAAATAAAATAACTGAGATAAAAGATTGTTACATTTGATTTTGCAATGATTCTCTTGTTTTGTGTTGTATTACTCCTGGTTCTGGCTGCTATTTGCAGCTGGAGCTGATGGTGGCCACTCTAGACAGGGCTTGTAATTCCACTGGGTTTTACGGTTGAATTAAGTTTAAAGTTCTGGGATTCTGCTGGATTATTTTTAACTAGTTGTGATCGAAGAGTTCTTTGCATGGAACATTTGGAAGGGAGGGAAGAGTGAGCAGTGGGATTAGCTTAGCGAGCAAGAGAGCTCAGGGGGCCGGGTGAATGAGCAAACAAAGTGCTATGTGTGAGTGAGCAAGTTCCTCAGTAAATTTTAAATTGACTGTTTCTTAAAGTTTAGGAATTGTAAATGCATTCACTTGTTCACCAGTTCCCAATTTTCCAAGTTGACTAATCAATTTTTTCTTTACAAAACACCCACACCATTGACCATTTTGGTTCACTGTGACTTCTGATTCTTCAAAAAAATCCAGCAAAAACACTGCTGCACATTATTATTTGCCATTTTAAAATGTTAGTAAGCAGTTTATACGTTATAAACAGTTTATACATTTTATATACACATTTTTAAATGTATAGTATGTGTTAGATAACCAATAAAGCCAGAGGACTGTGACCAAGAAGATACTCAGATTAGCCTGAAGATACTCCACAAATCTCTTTAGAAAGTTGCATGCCTCAGCATTCACTGGCCAAATCTGGAGTTTATCTTAAAATGGCCGGCTCACCTGTAACCCTTATCTTGCACTTGGAAATAAAGATATAGTTTGTTTGTCTTGACTTCCTGGAAGGGTAGCCTTCAGAAAGCTATAGGTACATTTATAGTCTGGAATTGAGAAGCTGGCTGAGGTTGTTACAGCCTAAAGAGTATTTAATCATATGACAAAGAACATAACTTATATGGCACTGGATATTGTACTTTATTTTTTTACACTGTCAGGAAAAAATATTTCAGGGTATAAATGCTGCGTCTGGCAACATTTAACATTCACAGCAGATGCTGCTTATGTCAGCAATTAAAGAAACATAGTTAATTGCACCACTGATATAAATGCAGTTGATGTGGACTGAATGGGCTGGTGATTAGGAATACACTGTGATATCAAGATCATATCAGTATTGGCAGATATTTGCTTGATAAATGTACTTATTTGTATTTTTTTAATTTATTGATATGTTTCAAACCAATATTGATATGAGCATAATGTTTAGGGGACACTGAAATTGCTAATATCCTTCTTATTTTACCTCAGTTTTTAATACAGGAATACAGATACATGCAAATTATATTTTTCGAAACCAGATAGATATAGTCTCAATTTTTTAAAATTGTTTTTTAATTGTTTTTTTTTAGGACCTCTTACATTTACGCTTTTTTTTTTTTTTTTACCAAAAACAATCATACTTAGTTTAATCCTCCTTCATCTCTTTGTCCCTTGTCTACTTTTGTTACTGTATCTTTAAGATTGATTTATTTAAATTACTCTGCTTTGATTGGCTGTCCTCCACTGCGCCTTATTCAAAAAGTGGTCTGGGGTGAAACCCTCCTCATAATTTTATTGTGAATATGGTTAAACTCCCCACTTTGGTTTTTGTAACATCATGAAATTTCCCATCAGTTGATGCAGTGATCATTAACTGATACAATTACAGAGGCTCAGCTGGCTCAGAACTAATTACATTTTATTTTACGTTAGCTTTCTTGTTCACATAACCAATTATACTGGACATATATGGGAAGTGAAGGCCAGCAGCAGTTTCTGAACTGAAAGCATTATTCTTTTCTACTGCAGCTGGATGCTACTGCATATTGGAGTTTACTTCATAGTTGTTAGAGCTGTTTTTTTGCCCCTAGCTTTTTGCAGATCTGCCAGCTGTAACAGTACTGGCCTAGAATGGCCTTACACACTAGAGCCATCTGCCTGAAAGCACACTAGAGCTATAAAAGAAGTACACTTGTAATGTGATAATGGCAGGGTGTTGCTGTTGAACAAAAGAAAAGGGGTCTGAAGCAAGAAACCTTGGGGAGAAAATGTGCTATGAAGAAGAGTGATTGGAAAAAAGTGTGCCGTGATATAAACACATTTTTAAAAATCTTTTTACTTGCTCATCTGCTTGTTTGTCTTGACATATTATATCATAAATTATACATTTTATTTATGTATGACAGGTTTTACAGTATTGAGCCACGGTGGTATAGCTGCTTTGTGCAGCTTGGTGCTTTAAAGAAAGATAGACTGATGATAATTTGACTAGACTAATGAACACTGTCTAGTTCAATCAATTAGATTGAGCACACACTGCAAGCTCTTGACTGTGTAACCTATTTCCATGAGATCATTCTTTATGCCAGACAGGAGTGTCATATGGCAGTCCAAGTAAAACACAGCTCATATCATTTCTTTAATTGTATAAAAAACACAATATTACACAGTTTTTGTTCCTGGCGTCTAAGTGCTTATGTCTAAAGCCGATGTAAAAACAGCTATATTCATTAAAATGTTGAGACCACAGCCCACAAACGTTTTATATGTATAGTGGCAAAACAGGTGAATTTTTACCTTTTCTGACAGTCCCAGAAAGTTCTAGAAAGTTCTAAAAGATTCCAGAAAGTTCTGAACAATTCTAGAAACTTCTGGACAGTTTTCACAGTTTCAAAATGTTCTGGAAGGCTACTTAGCATTTAAAGTGAATTGAGAATGTTCTTGAAAACAGCTACATTTGGGCAGTGGTGGTTAGGATGCTGCTTTTGAGACCTGAAGGTTGCAGGTTCAAGTCCCGGCCCGGGTGCTACTGAGATACCCTTGAGCAAGGTACTGTCCCTTTACGCTGCTCCCAGGGTGTTGTTGATAGCTGCCCGCTGTTGCACGTATGATGGGTTAACTGCAGAGGTTGCATTTTGTTGTGGTGCTTCAGTTTGTTCACAATCACAAATAGTCACTTTCACATTTAAAAATGTCATTCTCTTGACTACAGAAGCAAAGTTTTTGTGCAACAACAGCCATTTTATATTTATTTTAGGCATAAGTTATTGGGAAAACACACTTTGTACCCATACACCCATAACTCTGTTGCATAGTGTAATTTATAATTATCAACAGTGCTTTGGTGACAGACTTCAGGCAGTAATTAACTGCAAAAGATTTTTATCCAAATATTAAAACAATACTTATATTTAAAATTAGTTTGTCCAATTACCCCTTTGAAAATGGAGGGACATTGATTGGAAATAGCTGTAATTCCTGAAAGCTTAATGCAATACTTTTGTTAAACCCCTTGAACTAAAGCTAAAACTCTAGTTCCATCACATCTTGATTGCCTAATTTCAAGTCCATTGTGGACACAATTATAAAAATGCATCACTGTCTAAATACGTATGGACCTATCTGTACTTGTGTATAAGATATGTATGTTTTGGATAGTAAATAATCTGGCTGTATTTGCTCGTTTTGCATTACAGACATTGCAACTCCTGATTCATTGTAAAGAAATGGGTCAGGAAGATTCTCTATAATGCACCACTTCACATCAAACCACTCTGAATTACTTTATTTCTCAGCTTGAATTATTCATACATTTTAAAAAAATCAATGGAATTCTCCTTTAATGAGTTGCCTCGGTGCTAGAGCACATCCCTCTCTGAACTTCTGTTACTGCCAATCAGTGTCAATGAAGGAAGCCTACCATTTACCAGTCTGGATGCAGGTCGATCAACATTTTATTCAGAAAGCTCTTCAACATGCAGCACTGGTTAATAACTCAATTTCAGGAATGCACTTTGTGCCCAATCGCTCCATGTGACCAAGCAGATTGTGGATTGGCTGGTATGTTTGGCTGGGAAAGAGATGGGGCCTGGCATCTTTCCATCCCAATTAGAAAAGCGAATTGCAACCTTCAGTAATCCCAGGGATGGAAGGCACTTGGCAAATCTTTGATTCGTTCACATCATGTCAGTCCTTTTGCAATATCACCTGAACCCCTTCAAGCCTCCAAGAGTTAAAGTTGTGGCATGCATTTGATATTTAAAGAATGATGTTACAAATTTGAATTGTAATAAACTACCTTTTTGTAGCAAGAAAACACACAAACACAAATACGCAATGCATCAGTGGCTTTTTATTATTAAACTAATCAAACCGGTTAATTAAATCAATTTTAAGCTCTTAATAATGTACTCAGAAAATACCCCAGTACATCCAACAATAAAGGAAGCATGCTGGTTCATTTATAAAGTAATAGAAACATTGTGGCATTTTTACAGGTTGAACTATTTTACTTTGACCAATGTTAATAATATGTTAATGTATTAATAATATGTAATAGACATAGAGGCAGGCTCACTATTTTTCATAATAGTGACACATATAATCTACTGCGTTAAACATTAATCACAGGTATTGTGATATAATAAGGATGTTTTTTGTTAGATTATGAGCATCAACTTCAGCCTTTATGGCCTTTGTCACATTTGTAATCTAAATTAGTTTATTCATTTGAGTCATCACAGTCATGAAAAGACCAGAGCCCTTTATTGCTTGCCTTGAGGGGACTAGAACAAAATCCTGTGTATGAGATCATAACTCTGCTAGCCCTGTAATGACACCTACTGTATCTTTATGACTGTACAGCTAAGACCGTACTCTCTCACTGTTCAGTGCACATTAAAGTTAATTATGGAAGGACCGTAATCATAAAAGGCCTTGGTTTGGTAGAATTTAGCCACTGTTTTGAGCACAGAATTTCCTAGCACACATAAAAGAATACCATCTGCCATACATCATGTTAGCCTACTCTTCTCTTACACGATCTATCTTAAGGACAAAGTTATTGCACAATCACCTAATTACAATTATTTAGGCTGATTATAATTATTTCTACCTATGTTGTGAATTAGGTGTTTTCATCTTTTGGGTTGGGGCAAATGCAGCAGTAGGCCTCCTCAGAATCATGCCAAGCATAAGTCTGTCAAGTTCAAATATTTTTGGCAAAAGCATTCACGAGTTACTGTTTTTTAACCATACTATGCATTTTCTGTAAGGGTTTATATGGATATGGCAGCCATCATGTTAACAAATGTCAACATGTTTTTGTTTTAATTTTTAAGGTTAAGGCCTGCTGAATATTTTAACACCAATTATGTGAAGGTTGGGTGAACACTTACAGACTAGTTTGCAAAAGTAGGTTTGAAAGTTAAACATTACTATCTGGGGGACATTCAGACAGTTTTCAGGTATCAGTAGTTCGTACGTGACCAATAGGCCTATGTGCTGAGGTGGGTGCGGAACAGTTGAGTTTTTAAATGCTTTTTAAATGTGGAGAGAGAAACAGCAGATCTAGTGTCACTGGGAAGCTCATTCCACCATTGAGGAACAATGAAGGTGAAGAGTCTGGAGTGGTGTTTGATTCCAGGTGGGGATGGAATCTCCAACCACTGGTCCCTCGCTGATCTGAGTGATCTGGTGAGTGTGTAGGTCTGGATCAGTGTTTCTATTTAGCCGGGAGCTGATCCATTGATGAACCACCTGATCATACAGATGTTGTAGAGTGTGAATCTGCATGACCGTGAGGTTGATGCAATGAAGTTCTTGAAAGTCAGCTGTTCGTCGATGATCACTCCAAGACTCTTTGCAGCTCTGGTTGGAGTGATGACTGATGAGCCAAGCTGGATGGAGATGTTGTGATGTATAGTTGGGCTGGTGGGTAAGATGAGAAGCTTGGTCTTTGATAGGTTGAGTTCTAGGTGTCGGTCCTTCACCCAGCATGCAATGTCTGTGAGGCATGCTGTGATTCTGGAGGAGATGGTGTCGTCACCTGGTGGAAAAGAAAGGTACAATTGAGTGTCATCGGAATAACAATGATAAGAGAAGCCATGTGAATGGATGATCTGGCCCAGTGAAGTACGTCACAGGGAAAAGTGGTGGGGGCCGAGCACCAGTCCCAGAGGAAGTTTCTTCAGGATATAAGACTTCTCAACAAGGACACGCCATCACAGCCTTTTAATAGCCCCCAACTGATAATCGTTTAATATAATGCACATTCTGTCTGCCTGCTATTCACCTGCCATTGTGCTTCCACCCAAAAACAATGCACCACATGAGCAGTGGTGGCCTAATGGACATTGCCCTTGAGACCTGAAGGTTGCAGGTTCAACTCCCAGACTTGGTACTACTGAGGTACCCTTGAGCAAGGTACCGCCCTGCTACACAACTACCCTGGTGCTGTTGATAGCTGCCTGCTGCTCCACATGTGCATGTGTGATGGGTTAAATGCAAAGCTCACAATTTGTTGTGGCGCTTGAGCATGTTCACAATGACAAATAGTCACCTTCACTGTAATGTACAGTTATTGTTCACATTCTGTTTCTTTTGTAATATATTTTTCTTCTATATATGTATTATTACTTTAGATTTAGCAATGTTAATTTCTTTAATTTGAGTCTAAAATTGAGTAAAATTGGACCACTCAATGGACCACCACTTTATTCTAACATCTCATATTTACCTGCGTCTGTCTCACAGTCTCTTTTCTCCTGTGACAGCAGCCTGAAAGGCATTCATTATAGGCTTTACAAGGACAGGGCCATGTGCCTCAGTGATGAACGATGATGTCAGGCAGCACTTTCATGTAAGCCTGGCTGAGAGAAAACCCTGTTGCTTTGGCTTCCTCATACATCCTGACGTTGCACTGTGAGGTGGTGAACAGCTCCAGCAGCTTCCATCGCCGTTTCAATTTCAGCCTAATATCTCAGCCCACAGCCCCAAGACTGAGCTATTGCACATGCTTAGCATCGACTCCCAAAATCATTAGTGGTCTTTCTGAAGAGATTTACAGGGACTTTTGGAGCTTAGGATCCCTTTAAAGCACGGGCTGTGGGAGTGCTTGAGAACACTCAGCCAGCTCATCACTTTAGAAAAGATGTTTGGTGAGTCACAAATTGGTGCAGCAAACCTTCAATCTGAAGTATGTTATTATCATCATTAACCGCGGAGAAATGCAGTCAAGAAAAGAAAACCGGACATGACTTTAATTTTGACACTTTCCAGCCCCGTTTACCAGAATGTAAAATTACATCACAGGCTTAGCAGCCTTCACCATGATAAAGGCCACACGTCATGATGTTAAATGTGTCATTTTTTCCATTTTGCTTTTCTCATCACACCCAAGATTTTCTTGTCACAGTAGACAATGGCAGTCATTTTCTGCCCTGTCTATAAGGTCTTGTAAACCTTTCAGGGCCTCAGTATTCTTAAGGACTTCTTTTCCATAATAGCAATCCATCATTTCATAGCTTAAATAAGGAACCGTGTGTGGATTTCTGAGTCAGTCACATAAATCAAATCTTTTGACTGATGTATGCCTTTATTTATATTTGTGTTAGGCCTACCAACCTGTCTGGCTGTTTCACATCAAGACTACACACAGCCTTCGAGTAAAATCTCGAGTAAAGACCAGATAAATTGTGGCTTATGCCGACAGTAGATATATTCATTTACAGCTGTTTAAAGTTTAAATGCTCCCTGTCTAATTTTATGTTGTGCTGTCAAAAAATAAGTATACATCCTCTACAAAATGGCATTTTCTTCAAATTTTAGTGCACAATTTTTATTTGATTGCTGAGTTTAAAAATTAAATTTAACGTTTGTCACATTTGATTTTTTTTTTCTCTTAATATATCATTATCAATAGTTATTGTGCATTAAATGTGCTGAAGAGTTTAGGTTACTGCATTTGTGGGGTTTTATTTACCAAAAACAGTCCTAATTAGAGTAGAATACAATAGAATATTTTTATTGTCATTATATAAGTACAACATTATTGAATTGCAGCTTTTTTACTTGATGCCACTAACAGAGATACACCAATGTGGGATTTGTAGGCTGATGCCATTTTCAATATTTTTCATAAATGTACTTTTCCGAAATATGGACCTTGGCAGTGGTGGCCCAGGCACCATTGAGGTACCCTTGAGCAAAGTACTGTCCCGCTACACTGCTCCCCGGGTGCTGTTGATAGCTGCCTGCTGCGCCACACCTCATTGTGGTGCTTGAGTGTGTTCACAATGTTCTTGTTCACTTGTCCTTACTTAGAAAAACAACAAGCTAATTTAAGCTAATTTGCACTGGTGCATCCCAAATATTTGCATATGACTGTATGTATGTGTAGATGTTAAAACTTAAACTCTTAAAATTCTTGAAAATATAAATTAGGATGATATCTACCTGCATTATATTAATTTCATTTATTATTAAATTTTTGTATTATTTACATTTTTGTGCACATTGTTTTATTGCATTTTTTGCTTAATTAAACAAAAACTTTGACTAATATAAATTGGGCAGAAACAACATTTGACTGTAATGAAACGGAAATTGGAATTGACCGTAAAACGCATGTGTCTGGGATTGAAACTGGCGTATTTGTTCATGTTGCCAAAAAGTAAATAGGAATTTGCTGAGAAACTGCTGAAGCTCTCATCTCATTGTGGAGCGTAATTTGCCTGCGTGTGGCTGTCACAGGGATTTGAGTCCCAGTCTGGTGGAGAGAATGCCACAGGATAGGATTAGATTCTCAATAAGGAGCTGAGAATAGGCAGCTTGGCAGGCCTAACTTGTGTATTCGCCACTGTCTTTTGGCCTTGGTTTATGTCTGCTGAAGTGAAAAATGTAACACATTCTCTTTGTGGGCTTTTTGTGCGATGCCAGATGCACCATTTTGGAGTTTGTATGTCTCTGTGTGTTTGGATCTATGCTTAGCATTGGCATATGGGTTTACTCTTAAAGTCTTCTTTTGAACACACTGTTGACTGTTAGCAGGCACTTAGCAATGCCATAGTGAAGAGAAACATACAATTTGTAGTATTATATAGATAGTTAGAGGTGTGTGATGGTGCAGAGGTGCATACACCAGTCTAATCACTGTGGGGTATAAATTGTTGCAGAATCTGGTGGTGGTGGAGCGAATCCCTCAGTACCTTTTTATAGAAGGCATGAGGTTGAAGAGTCCTTGGAAAGGGTCATCCACAATATTGGTGGCTTTGTGGAGGCAGCTCTTCTGGTAGGGGGTATCGATGATGCGTACAGAGACCTTGATGATCTTTTCAGCTGTCCTCACAATCTGTTGCAAGGTCCTGTGGTCTGAGGAGGGGCAGTTTCCACAACAGTCAGTGAGACAGGTGGTCAGGACACTCTCTATTGTCTCCCTGTGAGAATGAAAGAGTGAAGTTTGCTTCCTTCAACCTCTGCAGAAAGTGAAATGCTGGGCTTATTTGACTGGGCAGGTGGTGTTGATAGTCTAAGTGTGGTTAGTGATGTGCAGACTCAAGATCTTTTAAATGTAGCTAGTTCTTTGGAAGATATTTGCAGATGTATTACTTGGATTTAGTAACAGTATTGAGAATTACGTATACGCGCATTGCACTTTAGTATTGGTCTTGTGATTTAATTAATAAAATGTCATTTAATTAATTTTATTATTTGCGTTTAGTTTTTTTACTAATCTGTAAACATTTGAAACCTCCTCCTTTAACTGTCACAGAGATTCTACAGAAAACCTTAAGCCATTGCTAAATAGTAATATGTTTGTGTGCTTGACTAACAGCCCGTGAATGCATATTTTGGCCTACAATTCTTAAGGTATTTTTTATTTATGAGCTCTGTACAAGTCATGCAAACATGCAAGTGTACTTGCAATTAAAATGGAACAGTTTATTTGCATTTACTGCCACGTTTGGTTGTTGTAAATTCATATCATTATTCCTGTCCACTTTCTTTGATTAACTGATTAACCCTTTATTTTCTGGTCAATTATTTGTTCGAGTGCATTTTGAGTCTCTATATCTTTTTGAAACACTGAGCTTAACGCAACCTGATTGCTCAATCACTGCCACAGATATGGTCAATATATCTACTGGATTTCACTGTCGTCTTTAATTAGCAGGCCTTTTCAGTGAGCTTCCTCACCAGAAGTTAGACAAATGCATGCTGGTTGCAGGTGGTTCTGTTGCACTGACACACATTTGAGGAAGTTTTTAAGAGAATCCAGTAACTGTATTTGATTTCGACTAATTTGTTTATGAATTCAGAGTTTTACAATAAAAACGGTTTGATTGAAGCATATATTTAAAAACTATGGGTTATTTTAATTTAAAATATTATTGATATTATTGCCCCAAATTTATTTAAAATGCAAATTTGTTTTCTTTTTTTTTTTCTTGGTTCGGCCATTAAAGGGTTAACTAATTAATTGTTAAGATGCATAGTTTTACATGTTTTAAAGTGTTGCAGATAATTGTGTACCACTAACTAAACTTTACTAGTCATCATATGTCCATATATTTGCCATTGTTTGGAGAAAGCTTGATTATATTTAATGTTAACTTTTCAAATCCTCTTTCTCTTTCACTTAGGACAGACGAGGATGTGTTCATAAGACCCTAAAGCACATGTTAATATGTTCAAAATGATTTGTCTTTTTGATGTTTGACGTTCTTTTCTTTCTCTTTCAGCACGCTGACCGTTTGACACCCTGTAAGCTGGAACAGTCCTCATGATGAAAAAGAATGACTGCAATGCAGAGGACAGACATGAGAGAGTGAGAAAAATTCAATCTCTTTTGTCTTGGTTGATAGATTGTATGGCCAAAAGTGTGGTTTTGGAATGGGATGTCAAACTCATAGAGGTGAAATCATTGCCATGACAGGTTGTACAGCAACAGGTAGGGGGTTCTTGCCAAAGTAACACTGATATGAATGCTGGACCCCAAGATTTCCCAGCAGTACACTGCTCAGAGCATCACACTGCCTCTGTAAGCTTGCCTTTTTCCTGTAGCGCGTCTTTGTGCCCGCACAAAGGATACAGGTAAAGGATACAGATGCATCCAGCTGTCCAGGAATTTGTGCTACAGTAGCTCTTCTGTGCCATCAGACCAGATGGGCTAGCCTTTGCTCCCAGTGCACATTATTGAGCCTGAGGTGTCCATGATCCTGTCTCCAGTTGACTGGTGGCCTTAAGTTTAATGACTTTTGGTAGGTACTAATCACTGCGTACCAGAAACACTCCACAAAACCTGCTGTTTTGTTCATGCTTTGATGCAATTGTCTAGTTTTCACAGTTTGGTCCTTTTCAAAGTGGCTCAGATCCTTATATGTTTGCTCTTTTCCTGCCTCCAAAACATCAATTCAAGAACAGACTGTTCACTTGCTGCCAAATATATTCCACCCCTTGATATCAATCAATGTTATTCATTTTACAAGTTAGATTTAATTAAGGTTATGTTGTGGCTGTGTATGTGTATGTGTACATATATGGAAATATATTTTATTTCTGCATGTTTGTGAAACATATTGATACTGATATTTGTTTTATGCCCTTGGAATACTCCCATAAATGTCAAGGCAGAGAGTTTACTTGGGAATTTGTGTGATCCCTAATTTTAGAAGACGCACCACAGAGGTAGGCATTTTACTAATAGCTTTAGAACTGATTACACAAATAGAAGTCAATGAAGGATAGAAGATCAAAGCATCTGTGTCCGCCCACATAACCTAATCCAGCCCAGTAACAGAACTGGAAGACCAAAGACACCACTGAAAATAAGGCACTAGACCCTCCTGATATATTGCCACCCTTAATAAGGACAATAACACTATAGCCCTATAGCACAATAGCACAATAAAACACTATGTATTAGCATACAAATGTATTCGCTTTTATCAGCTTGATCTTCCACTGAGATAAGTAACCTTTCACTGTAACTACTCAGATGCTGTGAGTAGTTTAGATTAAAGTCCATCCATCCATCCATCCATCCATCCATCTCCAACCACTTCTTCCGTTTCCGGGTCACAGGGAAGCTGGAGCCAATCCCAGCTGACTGCGGGCCCAAGGCAGGGTACACCCAGGACAGGAGGCCAACCCATCGCAGGGCAACACACAGACAAACAACCATTCATACACACATTCACACCTATGGGCAATTTTTCCAATCCAATCAACCTACTGCAGCCTTTGGACAGTGGGAGGAAACCGGAGCACCCGGAGGAAACCCACGCGAACACAGGGAGAGCTTGCAAACTCCACACAGAAAGGCACCTGTGGCCGACCCAGGGACTGAACCCAGGACCTTCTCACTGTGAGGCGACAGTGCTAACCACTGCACCACCGTGCTGCCTAGATTAAAGTCATAATAGCCTTTTGTTGAGCATCATATTGTTGCTTAACAACCTTCCTATTTACACTCTGCAGCTTTACTACCAACTTCTGTCACATGTTTTCATATATAGACCAACAGATATATTTTCATTTACTTTTGGTAGTGTATAAGGTAACTGGCTTTGCAAAAAGGTTAAAAAATGATAAGCACTTTGCTTGAACCCTACTGTAAAAAACTGACATAACAGTAGCATATATATATAATGATTATATTATTATGATATTATATCATTTTATATATAGTATATATTTCTATTTTTGGCTAATTTATCTTTTGCTCAATCTATAGCTGCTTTCATTGTTTTTTAAGCAATGAAAATCTAAATCTATACCCTTCATCTCCATTCTGTATGTTGATTATGATTTGTCAACACTTGTTATGTAAATTAAAACAATATTATCATGCGTATGCAAGAAAACATGTCCTATTGTATCATCAGCCAAAGCAGAGTGCAAATTAGAATCTAAACTTGCTGCTTTATCAGAATTACATAATCTTTTGTTTATAGTGCTACAAACATCCATCCGAGGTGTTGATCTGGTGTAAGAACACTTCAATTACCTCATATACTTGTATTCTTGCTATTATTGGTAATCAGCTTTAAAGCTGTTACTAGCAGATGTTGTGGTTAAAATACTTGCAGCAATTTGGGGTTTGATATGCAAGCTTACCCTGTTGCACCAATAAGAGGCTTAGGACAAGACTCTTAATGCTATATTTGTAATATGAATTAAAAATTGTCATTTTGTATCTGCAAAATTATAAATGAAAACATATGGACTGTCAACCGATGGGTTGGCCTCCTGTCCTGGGTGTACCCTGCCATAGGCCCGCAGTCAGCTGGGATTGGCTCCAGCTTCCCTGCGACCCGGAAACGGAAGAAGCGGTTTAGAAAATGGATGGATGGATGAATGGAACATATGGACAGTGGTAGCCTAGTAGTTACGGAATCGCCCATGTGATCACAAGTCCACAAGATCACAAGGTTCAAGTCCTGGTCCAAGTGCCACTGAGATGCACTTGAGTGAGGTAACATCCCTCTATACTGCTCCCCGGGTGCTGTTGATAGCTGCCAATTGCTCCATGTGTGGATGGGTTAAATGCAGAGGTCTTTAATGTGTACTTTTACTTTTACATTTGCTATGTAAATGAATATGATAAAATAAAAATGTGCTTTTTAAATGTTGGTGGCTACTAGTAAACGTTAGTTTAGATGTTAAACTAACATTCAAATATCCACATACATTTTAAAACTCAAATTAAAGTGAAGGAATAGTCATTTCCGTTTAGAAATGACATGTTTAATAGTTGTCATGTGGGATAACTCCTGAGTAGGAGCTGACTGGAGGCCATGGAGGACACCTCTTAACATTGAAAGGAAAATTTTTTCGAGCATTTCTTTCCTTGACTCTAATGAGTGCTGCAGATTCAGAATTTTATTTTGACAGCCCTAATGAGTAATCATGGACTCCATCATGGCAAATAACCTTCCAACATTTGTAGGTGAGTGCTTCATGGCCGTGCTGCTTATAAATGGTAATTTATTAGAGCATAATTCAGTTTGTTTGAACGTACAGTTTGAAGCTCCACGATCAGCGTAATTCTCCTTTAGCACTGTAGAGCTCGATGTGACAAGGGCGCGAGTTCATCACACAGCTCACTCTCACCATGCTCGCTTACAACGCACTCTCTGGTGGCCAGTCAGACCACATTAGTATCTCTGATGTCCAGCAGTGTAATTCCAAATCAATGTTTGTAAAGCCAGTAAATGAGGGCACATAGCACCACCAGCAAAGGCAATGAATATATTAACGTAGGACCGCCTTCAAATGCTTATGTAATTAGGGGACTGAAATGTCTCCAGTTGCGAGAAAAGCGGGGGATGAGATTTCTTCCTTTCTGACAGTCGTTTTTCAAGGGCAGGAGGGTGCATCTGCAAACAGCAATTGTGACTCATTAGCAGTCTTGATGGCGTTTCCTCTGCATGCTTGATTGCACTGTTTCCACTAACTTTCTACGTAACGCTCGCTTTTCTAAAGGAATCGAGCATTAGAGCAACTTGCCATTGCTTTCTCTAATCAGCTTTCTTCTCGCATGTCTCTGTTAAAAGGCCCCTTGTCTTTCCAGAGCATTTCTGTTTAATGAGAAGGGCATGGCCTGTTTTTGCAGGCGAATTGTGATCGTTTTGATGGTGTAAGTTATTCAGAGCTTTTTCCTTATGATGATGATGCACCTGCATGTCAGTTTGATACCTGTGTACTCGTGTCCATACACTTGGTGACAAAAAAAACAAAAAAACACGTCAGAAGTGTTTTCAGCATGACATTGGCCTCTAATGTTAATTAGCTCTAAGAATAGTTTAGAAAAATTAGACGAAGACTAGAAACGAATATGACTAGAAGAGATAATTACAGATTCCATTGTGTATCATAACTGTTGGGCCAAAACTTTCAAAAGCTATCAACAATTTTGTCATCTTTTTTTTTTTTTTTTTTTACAGAATTTCAAAACAACTGCTGACATCAGAATCAGTTTTATTTGGCAAGGAATTTGTTTCTGGCTGATGGTGTCTCTAAACAAATAAAACTGTGTACATATAAGATAAGGACAGTACAGGAGTACGAAGTACACAATATACAATATGCACAATATACTGCATGCTTGTGTGGTGCAGGACGATGTATGGTTTAGAATATGCAGTACAATATACAAGGTATATACAGTTATATGTATATTATAGGCTTTTAAACATGTGCTTATATATAAAGTATATAGTAAATACTATACAATGTACAGTGTATTTACAATGTGCAATATAACGTATGAATTATACAATATATAATAAGCAATAGGCAAGTTGAAAGAGGACATTACCAGAGTATGAGGAGTCTGATATGATCTTTCTTTCTCGCTCCCTCCCATTTTTTTACATTTACATTGTATCAATTTCAACATGAATGGAGCAAACAAAATAGTTCTAAATTACTTTCAAAACGTACCTTGTCATTCTGGATACAAAGTGTTTTTCTGACAGCAATGATATGTAGGTTCAAAATTATTTTGGGGGTATTAGATTATATTTGCTATTTTCGTAGAGTTTTATAGCCTATTGAAAAAAATCTATTATGCCAATTCTCATTATTTTAGTAGTTTTAGCTGGGGTCTATCTAATCTTAATTCTCTCACTTTTATTTTGACATATGTATGCTTCCCTTGGCTGTCACAAACATTGCTATGTCACTGCTATAGAGCTTTGACGATGAAATGTGTTTTAGAGGCTACTTAGGCTGTGGCTGTAATGGGCTTAGCCTGGCCAGTCACAGCAGGCCTCTACTAAAATGCCACACAGCTGCTTCCCCTTGTCAGAGAAGGGCAGGCTTAGCAGCAGCTCTTGCTGTGTACCCTTCACCCACTCTCAGCACCATCAGCACCAAACTTTCACTTCCTCAATGATTTTTTAGGCCCTATACCAAATTATGGTTTGTTGATGAAAAGCATAAAACATTATTGTAAGAAGTTCATTTGTTTAACCAACTTATATTAGTTTGTTCATCCAATGTTAAGCATCCAAATATATTAGAAATGTTTAAAATGGGAAACTTAGAGTCATGTGAAAAAAAAGAAGTACACATCATGGAAATTGCAATGTTTTTTCAACATATTTGAAAAGACAAACATTTCACCCTCTTTAATACTTTTAAGCAAATTCTTTTATCCAGCAAACGTGCCAACAGATTTAATATTCTGTGGAGAGAGTGGGCACCACCTTGGCCTCAGAAGCTAGTATTTCCCCCTTTAGCAGAAATAACTATAAGCATTTAATAAGCATTTTCCATAATTGTCCATTAGCTTGCTAAATTCCTTTAGGTGAATCCAGTGTGAGGGGTTTTCTTACATATGCTCAGTTTTCCAAATGCCACTCAACATTTCAATGGGGTTCACAAAACCCTCCTTTTTAAAGCAATTCCCTGGTGAATTTGCTAGTGTGCTTAGGGTCATCATCCTGCAGAAAGTTCCACCACTGTATTAACTTTTGGACAGAAGGCCTTACATATGTTCAAGCTTTAATATGAAGCAGAATTCACAGTTGAATCAATGACTGCAAGCTGCCCAGTTCCTGAGGCAACATAGCAATCCTAAACCATTTACGGTCTACGCCACATATATGGACTGTCACTGTGGCCAAACAACTCTTAACTACATTATTTCAAAAGGCTATGTCTTTGCATATATGTTCTTCTGGATACTGTAGTCTTGTAGTTCTTTTGTAGAGCAAAATACTTCCCTGACACAAATCCCTTGGACATAAAATTTGCATAGTCTCTTTCTGAATGTACACTTATGCACTTTCATACCACAGTTGCAAGTTTTACCTACTGATCCTATTATAAAAGTAGGGTTTTTGTAGACATCAGTCTGCTCTCAAACAGAATTTGCTGGACACAGTCATTTGAAATCTACAAACTCCATTTCCAGAAAATCTAAAATGCATTAAAAACATAAATGTGTGATATGTTCATTCATGTGATCCTTTATTTAACATAAATATACACATCATTTTCAACGGTTTTACTGATCAAGTTAACTGTTTTTTGTAAATATAAAAGTTAATGGCTGCAGCATACTCAACAAAAGTTTGGACAGAGTTAAAATAAAATTGAAAAGTTTCAGGCTTTGCAAGGATGGGACATGGGTAATTAATGGTAGAATTGTTTGTCAGTTCAAAAGGAACATTTCTTAATGCAAGATTGCAGAGAGTTTATGTTTTTCAACATCTATGTTACATAATATGTGAAAAGATTTAGAGAATTTAGAGACTTCTCAATGTGGAAAGGGCTAGGTCAGAAACGTATGGTGCATCATGAAGATGAGAATCAGACAATGGCGACCAAGGGCTGTCTCATTTCAAGCAAGAATAGACAAAATTTCCAATTGCAAACCTGCTACATATAGTATCCTCAGTTCCAAAATGATTAGAAAGTGTATTTAGAAAGGAAAAGTGATCTCAATGGTAAACTCACCTCTATGCTAAAGTTTTGTTGAGTGTGTTGCAGCCATCAAATTCTAAATGTGTGTATATTTACAAATTACAATTAATGCTTTGGTAAAAACATGTTCATGTGAGTTTAACACACTGATTTTTGTTTTCATTGCAGTTTGGAAAATATCCCAACTTTTCTGGAAATGGTTTCTATACCACTTGAACATGATTTTTCTTACAATGGAATGATTTATCTTAAATAATTTAGAGATCTTTTAAATCCCTCACCTGACTCATTGATATCCACAACATTTTATTCTGAAAGCCTTTGAGAGTTATGTAGATCTTGGCAGGATGACGCCACACACTTCAGTATCAAAAAGAACACCAGACCGTGAATGTCAGGTATAAATAAAGCAGGTGAAGAGTGAAACAGGCAGTAAATCAAAAACCATGAGGCCAATACAAAGAATACTGAAGGCTGTGCACGCTAATATAAAATTACATTGCAAATACAATCAAACAGAGAAAGTTTCTCCTACTAAAATTACCAAGCATGTAAGTAATCCTCATCTAAGCAATATTCAGTTTTTCCGAGGCTTAAACTGGATTCCAGGATCTGGGTTCTGGCTGCCCTACATCTACAGCTCTTTATGCTTTACTGTTTCCCTCTGGAACCTCACAAGCCCCAGGCAAATGGCATGCTTAGTTAATTTACAAAGGAAACACATCATCTACAAGAAACACTCCTTACTATGACATTTTTCCTTAGATTATGCACAGTTTATGTACTTTTGCAGATTTTAAAAACAGCATAATAAAGGAAAATTATTTATACCGCAAAAATATGTTACATGGATTTAAACTTATATCACTTATATTCACTTAAAAAATCTACATAAACATATTATTTGATCAGGGTCGCCCATATGTTTATATATGACCATACTTTATTTTAAACCTTGAGCATTGCTGCTGTTTATTAAAATTTAGGAAAGGTGATAGTTGTCATATAGTCATAGTGACAGTAGTAATATTGGACAATTCACAGCTGAGAACTGAGAATCACATCAGTAAAGCACTGTATAACATAAATAATTGGAGTCTGTTTAATTTTTGCCCTTACGATCAGCATATTTTGCTCATAAATGAGTAAAGGAAAATTCAGCGTTGGATCTGCCTAATTAAAACAAGCATTTGTGCGGTTGTGTGTTCCAGTTGCTTGGGACAGAATTTGGGCACAGAAGGAAAACAAACCAATACTCCGCCTGCCTCCTCCCCAAGGATAAACACAACTCTGCTTGTACTGTTTCATAGCTGAGAGAGAAGATGAGCATGACCTACTTAAGAGCTTCCATAAATTCAACTTAGCTGAGTCTGCCACTTAGAATGACCTAGCTCAAAGCAACAATAAACACCAACAGTGCAGCAGGTGCAGCAGTGCTTTCATTTTGCTCACTTCAATTATGTATCATCTCTTATTCATACGCTCGCGTACGATTCATAATTCAAAACCAAATTCCACATATGATGGAGAACATGAAAATAATCATGGCTAGAATTGATTCGAAGGAAATGGACCTTAGGACACGCCACCAGATTTATCAGCTGACTCCAGGCGATCATACTTGTCAACTGTAGATAACAAAGTCTCAAGAGATGAGCTTTAATATATAGCTACAGCAATATCTGTAGAAAGCAGCACAGCAGGTATGCTCTGACAGCAGGTATTGAGAAAGCTGATTTACGTCACACTGACGCTATAAAACACACAATAGAGATTTCTATACCCTGTAATTGGTTTGCTAAATCAATAGGCAAAGCCATTACATCACTGATATGTCAAACAGAGCAGTGTAAAACATGGTATGCTGTTAAATTCAGCCAAAGGGCAGAAGAAAAGAGAGAATGAAGAGCTGATTATTACATTCATTTGTATATTTCATTATTTTCTCTTTAAGACAAATTCAAATGAACAGTAATTGTGCATGAAAGTGAACAGAAATGTGTTCTCTGGGAAGGACGTACTTAATTTAGTAAATCGACTGAATTTTGCCTGTGACTTCATATAAATGGACAAAATAAGCTTTATTGGATGATACATTTGACTATTTTCATCATGTGACTGTATAGCCTTTGCATTAATCTGAACCTGTGTATACATCACATGTGTCCTATACAAACCCTCTGTTCAGAAAAGATTTTTTTTTAAATGCAATAAAAACTAGAATCTGGGATTTGTTACCTCTCTTGAACTTTTATTTAGTGAAAGTAAATTCTTTGAAATCTTGCTTTGAGAAATGTTTCACAAGGTTTGGCACAAAGTGGTGAGTCATAACATATTTTGCTTGCAAAGATTGAGCCTTTGGCAGATGCTCCTTTTATACATACTACTTATCAGTGAATATTTCAAAATAGTGTAATTTAAATATTTGCATGAATCAAATTCAAATTTACAAAATGTCTCAACTTTACCAAAAATATATTTATATTATGTAAAAAGTCCAGAATTTCACCTCTCCTGTGATTGTAACCTCTTGCTCTTGTTCATACAGCTCATGATTCTTGTCACAGTGCAGGCTCTCTGGAACTGTTACTTTCCATTTTGCTGTTGCTTTTGTTAGTTTGCTGCTCATTGGTTTTTCCATAGCACTGTCCAGTACTGTCTGTTGAAGGTGCAATAAAAATATTCAGTTTTTTACATTTTGCCCTGTTTTGATACTTTGCCCTTGCCTTGGCTCTGATAATGACAGTGGTGCCTGCCTTTTACTCTGCTTTTGGACTGTGTTTTTGTATTTTTGTATTTATGTTGTCTTTTACTGACAAAATTCATTCCTTACAAAATTTAATTGTAAGAAAAATCATGATCAGTAACTTTGTCCAGTATGGGCTACCCCAGCAAATTCAGTTTTAGAGCAGAGTGTTTGATATGAAATAAGTTTTCAAAAACATATTGGAATATGTAGCTTAACACTTGCAACTGTAGTGTGAAAGTGCATGTGTCTACAATCAGAAAGGGACTGGACAAAATTGACCTGTCTGGAAGGTGTGTAAGAAAAAACAGGTTAATGATCCTAAGCACACTAGCAAATCCATCATCTCTTAAAAAGAAGAATGTAGGGTTCTGAACCCATTGAAATGATAAGTGGGTTTTGAAAAGAGCAGTATGTGCCACTCAGTTGAAGGATATTTGCATGGAAGAGTGGTTAATAATTTCAGCAATCCAAAGTTGGTGGACAATTAAGCAAAACACCTATAAGATTTGTTTTTCTGCCATAGGGGACAATTCTGGCTTCTGTGGCCAAGACCTTCCTAACCTTCTACACAAAGGAATATTGCATTTGTTGATATTTTTGTTGAATAAATTCTAGAAAAGATCTCTTTCTTTGTAGTTTTGTTCAAGTATATCACTTTTATCTGTTTGCATGTTTAAATATGTTTAAAAAAATCAGTCATTCCATACAAACTCTTTTGTTTTTACATTACTGTGTTAAAAACATCTGTATTAATAATTTACTCTATATTGTAATAAATGCTTTCAGGAAACCATTTGATTCAAAATGATGAAGTGAAGCAGTTAATTTGTTATAAGTTCATTTGTTTTTATGTATGGGAAACTTATGCCATGAAAGTAAACGTGAATACTGTCAACAACTAAAATTCAGTTAAGAAAGCTTAACAATACCTTGAAAATTACAGAAAATGAATTGCCTTCAATAAAAAATAATTAAAAAAGTCAGCTAAACTAAAACGTCTAAGTTGTTGAGAACATTAGTAGGTTTTATATTTTTAATATAAGACAAAGAAAAATGTTTCATTTAAAGTTTTTCAATCATGTTATCAAAGTTTGAACCCCAGTTGATGCAAGTACTCTGAAGTCAGGTCATGAATCAGCCTAAAGATTAGGCCCACAGCATGGCAAGACTTTTGAGGTCATCCATCAATGTGACTGTTTTTACACTGGCTGCTCTTGAAGCCTCCAGGTGCAGCAAGTGAAGAGGAGATGGAGTGTCTACAATAAATACTGTGAGGATCCTGATCATGATGATGGAAACATCCTCATTACTGTGAATCGTCACTGTTCTAACAGCAAGTACAAAGGTGAAAACAATGAATGTGATGTTCATTCTTTCATTATCCGAGCCATTTATTTAAGCAGGCTCATAGGACATGCTGGAGCCAGGTCCATAGAGAAAAGACTCTTGGCCACCACAGCAAGGAATCAAACCAAAGACCTTCTTACTGTGAGGCAACAGTGCTAACCACTGTGTCTAAAGGTGAAGTTAGCAAAGTGTTGACGGGTGTGTATGGTGCCATACAAAGGTGGTCAACAGCGAGGACCATCCTGTCTAAAAAAACATGAAAAAAATAAATGCATTTCATTACATTTCATTCTTTAATATAGTACCTCAGGAAACTAGCTATTTAATGATTTTCAATCATTTATTCAACAAATATATCAATAGATGTAATATTCTTCTGCGGATAAAGTTACTATACCCTTGTCCTCAGTTGGTGTGAAGTTCTTCTCCAATTCTAGACATTTGCACTTTTACACCAACAGCTGCAATGGTTACCTGGAGGTCCCTTGACGAAATTTTGGCCGGCTTGGACACTTCTTTTTGGCTTCAAACAGTATGATTTTGGGCTGAAATAGATAGAGTGGCCAGTCCTGGACAATCTGGCAGTCATTTGAAATCTACACCACTTTGGCTTTGATTTTGCCAACAGTGGAAAGATGTATTATAAATAATGTAAATAAATATTTAAAAATTCCTTGATAGACTTGTAGGTATTTATAACTTTGGTCTCTGAGTTTTAAGATCTTGATATAATGGCACCATACATCTTTTGGTACCCTGAAATATGAACTGAAGGGGAATGGTAAGGTGTGTATACAAGGTAGCAACATTTCCAAAGTGGGCCCAAGTTAAACAAAACAGTACATTTACATATATAGCCTTATACACATATTCAGCCTTGACCATACACACGGAAGATATAACAAGTGTTTCATCCTAGGTTGCCTGTTTAATTTTAAAGGATAAAGAGAGGTGGGAAAATGGTCATATAGAAATAAAGTTTGACTGTTATTTTGTGCACTAAAGCACAAAAACATCATAATACAACCTTAAGGGAAAAACAGAGGCAAGAAAAATGCAGCATGTTAAGCATTTATCACTCCAACAAAAAGTAACAGTGTCAGTGTTGCTTACCATTATATACTTTGCTTTCTAAAGATTTCCGTACATTTCTTTTTCCTTCTTTTAAAAATATGTCCCTCAAATTGATATCTCTGGCTGTGTGTCAGAAACATCATGATCAATGCTAGAGAGTGCGTCTTATCCTAGGTTAACAGAGGAAGCAGTTAACTGCCTCTGTAAAACAAGTTAACCGTGGCTGTGTTCGTCAGGCTTTGTAAAACTGAAACTTATTTAGGAACCATGTCTAAGCTGAACTTCCTTTGTGAAAAATACCTCAAATTATGGATTGAAGTTTGTAGAAATACAGTGTTATTGAGATATATCTGTCACGTCTCTCAGAACCTTTTCTCTTTTTAGGAGTTTGTCTAGACTCTGGCACTGTTGCTCTATCAGTGTTGTTGTAATTAGGACATGATTACTGAAATGCTTTACCAGTGTTTACTTTATGTAATTAAAATGTAAATTTGTTCTTTAGGGCTGTACTTGAGGGCCACATTAAACAAAATTTTGCTTTTATATTCTTCTTATGTTAATGCCATTTCAAATATTTAACATATTTCACAGATTTGGGCTTAGTCATTGCCTTAAACATGCCTACATAAACAGCACTGTTACGAAAACGCTAGTTAGTCATTCACTAGGTATGAAATATGCTGGGTATACCATCACTGCTGAAGACACATGTTAAATGAGCCTGATTCAGTGAAGATTGCAGCAAAATGTTTTTATGGGTTTCCAGTCCCTGTGCCAGACTTTTCCAAGTCCCAAGCTTTTCTTGCCTTATTTCGTATGAACAATGCAATATTGGAAAGACCAGCAGTGTCTGACAAAATACTGACAAACTAAATAAAAGTATAGGGTCCCAACAATACAAGTCCACCATGTTTTATTTCTGGCACCTGTGTCCAAACAGCATCTCAAAAATAATATAAAGCTATCCAGACATTCCTTCTAACTAGTAATTCTACTTTCACAGATTTATCAGAGTGTTGGCATAATCCAGTCATTAACATGTAAACAAGGCCAGTGTTTTGAGTGCTTTGGTGTCAAATGGGTCTTTGTAGAGAAATTACCAACTTTGATTTTAACACCTTTTTATCACTGAATTTACATGTTCTCTTTTATCTTGAGCTTGCTGACAGTTCCACCATTTTGCTGTGCCTTTTAAAGATGATAGAAATCTTTGTGCATTTTCCTTGAGTATTGTGGCCTAGTGTAAAGATGCATTAGGGAGGGTCTGTAGATGATAGTTTTTGCACAATGATTTATGCTGCACAATGATATATCTAACATAATTGAACTGTCTTAAGTATTAACTGGGGAAATTTGACCTAATAAGGTAGAGCTCATTTCTTGCACACCAGATCCATGGTTCAAGACAAAGATACCATTTTCCATTTGCATAGAACTTTTAAAGCTGTAAACTGCATGTAAATTTAACAATTTTCCAAAATGTGTTGAAAAGTAAATGTAATATATATATATCATTCTTTTCCAGCCATCTGTTATGCCATTTAACATGATCATTCAGTTACCTTTTAGACTGATATACCTTAATGAGCCATTTGTTCTTTTGGATAAGTTGTTACCAGTACCCTTCTGACACATGCAAACATTTATAATTTTGTTTTATTCTGTATCATTATTTCCCAAGTGTCTTTGCCTATGTGCAAGTGCAGTTGTAAGTGTGATTGGATAATTGAATAGCATAAATATTTAGCCTGTTTACCCTGCAGACTGAGCAGTAATACATGAATTTCCAAATAACCCAAGGAACCTCAAGGCATTTGTTTTTTTGTGCATCTGGTTTGTGTGAGCTGAATTGACAGGGCACTGAAAATATATCATGGGACAGAAAAACAGCTCAATCATTTTGGGAACATGTTTTCATTTGTTCCTACATAAATGTGGGAAGACAATAGGTACATTTTCTTCTTAGCTGGCAAGAATTGAGTGATTGTTTGGCCTAAAATACAAATTATGATTATTAGTTTATAATTAAAAAAAAAAAATCTATATATATATATATATATATATTAATAATACATTAATTAAATGACAACCTAATCAAGAGAAATATACATTCATTTTGTGTCTATTTTTGACATTCAGAGTTAATCAGTTTAGTTGACTTCTGTATTATATGAATAGCAGTAAATCGATATATCTAAATTCTGTATAGATTTACACGGATCAGCCATAGTATTATGACCACTGACAGGTAAAATGAATCACATTGGTTATGTAATTATTTTATTACAATGGCACCTGTCAGGGAGGTGGGATATATTAGGCAGCAAGTGAACAGTCAGTTCTTGGAATTGATTTGGTGAAAGCAGGAAAAATGGGTGTTCGTAAGGATTCTAGCCACTTTGACAAGGGTATTATTGTGATGGCTAGATGACTGAGTCTTTAAAATGGCAGGTCTTGTGGAGTGTAGGTATGCAGTAGTTAGTACCTACCACAAGTGATCCAAGGAAGGACAACTGGTGTATTGACGACAGAGTCATGGGCACCCAAGGCTCAGTGAGGCATGTGGGGAGTGAAGACTTGCAGGCCTTGCAGGTGTCCCGAATACAGAGTGCACCACAGTCAGTGCTGTTTCGGCAGCATGAGGGGGACCTACACAATATTAGACAGGTGGTGTTAATGTTATGGCTGATTGGTGTATGCTTGCCTATCAACGTTATTTCACTCAGGATTGTTTTGGACTTAACATTGCTGCTGTCTAGGTAACCAAAAATCCAGTCAGGCTCATCTGTTCCATATTTAACAGTAGTGTAAAACCAAACAGATGAGTCAAAAGACTGTTAGCATACCGGAGATAGTAAATACTTTTGTCATGTAATATTGAAGTAAATTAGACTTAAGAGACCATTCAACCGGATGGCAGGTAAACAACAGGTAGGACGAAATGTCCAGCTAGCAGCAAGACATGATACAATGCGTGTTTGTAATACTTCCTACTAGATTTATTAAGGGTTGGATTGTATGCATTCTTTCCCCCTGTGCACCATGCAAGCCACATCTGCCATCAGGGACAAGGACTCCGTCCCGACATGTTGGACAAGCACACTTATGACCTTGGCCCAGGCGGTAGACTTAAGCACTGACTGCGAACACAGGGCTCTCAACCTCCCCCTGCTACCCTGCCCAGACGCTGCACCTCACAAAATGTTCTTGGTTTTCTGAACATAATTTATCCAAAACAATAATCTAAACAGATCTAAACCTTCAATTTTAGTTTTTACTAAACCAAAGACACAGCCAGAGACAATACAGTATGTACACTTGCATGAAGTTAAGTTGCTTCCTAGGTGTTCTTGCACCTATTTTCTTTTGCTGTTTTGTAATTCTTTTGCGCAGTGAGTGAGTGTATCACTATTCCTGTCCCATCCAGATCTTCCTGTCAGTTTTGGCAGTGATGTGGGCCTTTTGCTTTGCATATCTGACCATTTTTCAAGAAGTTTTTGTATTTTTCTTGGCCTTACATGTCTTGTCTTGACTCTGGAGAGTATTCCTGAACGTTCCTTTCCATTTCCCATTCAGACAGTGCTTAGAATTTTTTTTTACACTCCTTTTGCTTTGAAAAGGTCAATAATCTCTAGTGTCTGATCCTTAGTCAGCTGCTATGATAAGCCCAAGGCTGAAGAGTGTAAGCCCAACACCTTGGGCAGTTTGAAGGGTCATATAATCACTTATGCCTTGGAACTCTGTGTATCTCACTGGGCTTTTGGCCTTATAAGTAAAATTAGCTCTGAGACCTTAGAAAACATAGCACACTTCAACGTCACATTTTATTTTTAGCTCTTTCCAATATATTCAGCAAATGAACGGTAATCATTCCAGCCACCATTCTCCAAGTAGCAGAGATCCTGTTCCAGAACTCCACTCCAGACATGCATTAGTTAGATCAAGATTACATGCGTATTAGGCATTAAAAGCAGGAAGCCCCATTGCAAAGTACTGGTTGGTCTTGGTTAACCCTACTTCATTGTCTTGTCACCCTTTATCTGGTTTTGACCCCTGCCTGGTATTTTTGGAATCTGATTTGTGATCTTTTTTTGGATTAAACTTGTTAGCTGCACTTGAAGCGTCATTGATTTCATTACAGTTTTAAAGTTTGTAGAAATATGTCACTTAGGTTTGTTTCATTCAGATGTTGAAGTTCACCAGGATTGCCCAAGGTTTGACCTACAAATTCAAATTCAGATTTAGATTCAGAACATTTTATTGATGCTGCAGGAAATTGTTGAAAAAAAGAAAGCTGGTCTAAGTTGCTAGTAGCATTAGCATTAGCATTAGCGGCGTTCGACCGACCAAGACAAACTGCCAGAAAAGGTAAAAACACAACGAAACCTCTACCAAACCACATAGTTGGAGAGGGTACCTTTTACAATACTAAAAAAAGCTGTCACAGAAACACAGACAACATTTAAAAACCCCTAAAACATATAGAAGCAGAGCTGTTTTAACACACTACTGCACGCGAACACGAACAGAAAGGCAGCCGTGGCCGACATGAGGATCAAACCCAGGACAATCTTGCTGTGAGGCGACAGTACTAACGACTACAACACTGTGCCACTAGTTAAAAACGTCAGTTTTGATTTCAGGTCAGATTATTAAACACGTTCAGAAGGAGTAGAGGAGGTTTGCGGTGTATTTCTTAACTGGGACTGTAAAACAGCCAGAAGCGACTGATTAGCACCCTGATCTGGGGCTAAAGTTAAGGAAGGAAGTTAAGAAGTGGCTAAGCTGTTAAGAGCATTATAAAGAATGAATAGAATGCATTTAAATGAACCTGGAATTAAGGGCCTTGTATCATGGAAAGCCCTTTTCACACTTTTTGTAAATAAAACAGTTTAAAGTAACATAAACACTGTTAAAGAGGAAAAATGTACCAGGCTGCAAAGTCCAAAGTGAAACTGAGCTACAAAAGCTGCTTTTAATTCACTGTTTTTATCATGTGACAAAAACCAACAGATAAAGCCCTTCCTACTTAAACTGAAATCATACAGATGTTTTCAGTTCAGACTTTGAATGTGGTGTAATATGACACATCCAGTTAAAAAGGTCAGTTACATAGATCAGTTTCAGTAACGAAATTAGCCTAAGGCATAAAGAGAGGTTGGAAAATGATCATGTGGAAATCGTGAGAGACTGTTTATTGTGCATAAAACCACATAAATGTCTTACATGGACATCAGGGGGGAAATAAAATACAAAACATAAGATATGGCCATTTTAAGAACATGAGGAGTCAGTGGAAAGAGGCTAGAACCAGGCTAATGTGTTCCCTATGCCTGGGTTCTTAAGTGTTAAAGTAACCTGCACAGGTGTGTGCGTGTTATTGAGATACCTGCTTTAATGCTGCCCAGATGAGATATTATCCTGTAGATGGTGCTCTAACCCAGAGCCAGGGAGTTGGGGCTTCCCCCCCCAAAAAAAATCTCCACTTGGCTTTTTCTTTTG
>JBBPDA010000037.1:13622673-13634673 GCA_037974385.1 Arnoldichthys spilopterus | reverse complement strand
TTTGGCCATTAGCAGGAAACCCGTGACCAAAAAATCAACATATTGTGAGCTATACTTTGCCAAATGAGGATGCTGAAAATTGTCATGACCCCAATATTAGGTCACTATTTTTGTGTAAAAATAGTAAGTTTTTGTTCTGTATAGAATGTAAAACTTTTTTTTTTTACATAAACTTGTTTCCAACATGTAGCCCCTTCATGTAGCCCCTGCTCTTGCCTAATCAAAGATTTGGTTCTGTCATGTAAGTGGTTTGTATTATACTGTACCAGTTCTTTCAAGCCACAGCCAACCCACCATGCTTCCTTCTCTAATTTCCTTTTCTGTGTATCCACATGGCCACATTTTATGCTCCCTGGGTGTGTGAGTGTGCTCTGACTATAAATGACCCCCTTAGTGCATTATGTCGGGGACTCTGCTTTCAGCATGTCCCCAAGCTTTCACAGGATGACTCAGGCTAATCATATAAATAATGAATTGTGCATTAGAGCCTCATTGCGAAATGAAAAACAGCAAAAGTACGAGATACAATAGCAAACCGATGGACATTTTTGGTTCATTTATTTTACATCTGTACACAATAACCGCCACACATAATTAGATATAAAACCACTCGTAATTACACCATTAGAGAGTAGGGGTGGTGAAAGAATATTTTCTGTCTGAAATCATGTTTTGCAGATGTCGTCACTAGTGTAACTGACGAGTTTCAAATTAGCGGCAGCGCGATTTTTCCCGGCGTGTCATTAGTTTGGAGCTAATTTTAATCGACTGTTTACGAAAATGAACTGGCAGCTTTAGAGCAACATGACTACGGTGGTTTAGTTCCCCTGCTTTTTCATGTGGCTTCTCTACATCTCTCTACAGCATTAAACCACCCTTCTGGGAATAAGTTGACGTGCTGCACAAACATTAGTGTCCCTCATGGCACAAGTTCTAGACGTGTAAACACAGTAGGGTAAGTCAGTCCCCATGTGAAGCTGTGTCTCTGCACATCCCAATGTCTTCTTTTCTGCCCATGTTTCCCTGTATAAGCAGATGGCCTTGTGAAGGGCATAGTTTAGATCTGACTTGTGCTTTCATGTCAGCTCCATTTAGTTTAAAAGAAATGGATGGATTAAAAATGGTTTTGATGAATCTGCAGTGATTACATTTAAATTTACATATTGTAGCACACTTTTCCAGAGCGACTTGCAGCTGAACTGATGTTACAGAAGAAGCAGTGTTAGGTGTCTTATCCCCAAGACTCCTATTTATGTGATATTTATGATATATTTAAGCATGGTGTGCTTGCACAGACTAAACCCCAGTCCCCTGCATGAGGTCACCAGGGTTAACCACTAAGCTGCAGCAGTTGGCACTTTGCATGATGGTAATGCATAATTTAAATTCTACTTCCAGTTTAAAAACTGCTTTTTACAACCTGATGAACAAACCTATTCACATTCTTTTTGCTAAATAGTATTTTTCATGCCGTTTTATTTTCCAGTAAAGTTTATTTCTGTTGTTTCACTTTAAAACAAAAAAATGAAATGTGACCTCTGCATTTAACCCATCACACATAGAGCAGCGGGCAGCTATCAACAGCGCCCAGGGAGCAGCATAGGGGGACGGTACCTTGCTCAAAGGTACCTCAGCAGTGCCCGGGCTGGGACTTGAACCTGGAACCTTCATGTCCCAAGGGCAATGTCCTAACTGCTAGGCCACCATCCTTTGGTTTGAGAAAGGCAATCATTGTTATTATTAGGACAGGACTGCTACACTACATCAGCAAAGAAAAAGATGACTGCTCTGCAGGTTTTGACTTATTTGTTAGAATCATTAAAGAATGAAAACAGAGCAATAGGTGAGTCCATCATGAATTGTAAAGTTGTTTAAAACTGAGACTATTTTTAACATCCAGAATGATCTACTTATAAAGCAATGGTCAAATTCCAGGCCAGAAATGACTATACTGTAAATAGTTAACCACAGAATATTATTTATTTATTTATATTATGTATAACTTTTCAGTCCAAAAAAACCCTAAAAAATGAATAAATGTCTTAAAATACCATCTGGTATGCAGCCTTTAAGATATCAGTCTGCACCTGTTTTTACATTACTATTGAATAAAGAAGCGACTTGAATGTTAATGTACTTGCATGTTCAATGCATAGTTAACAAATCACACAGGAATTTATTTTTCAGCATTGTTGGTTCCTGTGAGATTGTAGCTGTTGAGTGAAGCTAAGCTCTGTATTGTATTGTATTGTATTGTATTGTAGGCCATGTGAGACTGCAGTGATAAGTTGGTGCCGGTTTGATAATGATAATTAGCTTTTTATTGCAAAGTAAATACCTCTTGATATATAGGTATTTTTACTGGAGGTCACACTGTCGCAGAGTTTATACCTTTCTCTGTGTGAACAGATAGAAATAGGGCACTTGGGTTGTTACACTGAGACTGAATCTGGCTCTTGTCTCTAGAGGTGTTCTTTTTGACATAAAAGAAATTAATTGAGATAAACTGGGAATTGAGCCTAGGGACCATGGTTTTGCTTTTTGATCGCGCCTTTATAATCAGTTTTAAGTAAAAAATCAGTCAAGAGTGAGTCATACCTCTTAGTCCCTTATAAGTCAATTATATGTGAAACCTCTTTATGCACTCATAGATATGAGTTACTTTTTATTCCACTTTGATTGACAGTAATAAAGCATAAGCTGTAAGACATGTACACCTGCACTGTGTAGTTTTTTTTTTTTTTTGCTTTTTAAACATCTTTGAAATTACTCTATTCATTTCACCGCTACACGCCAATTAATCCCAAACCCAGGTGTGTGTATATTGTTGCAGGGGTCCGACGACTCTCGGGAAACCCCAGGAGCGGAGGCCAGTCCTACTTTAGGCACGGAGTCCATTCAGGTCCGCAGGCTGTCCTCCAGAAACCTTCAGCTGCCCCCTCTGGTCTTCCGGCAGGCTGAGCAGAATGAATGGGAGCGCAGATCAGAGGAGCAGGTCCCTCGTCCCACAACTCTGGCACTACGCATCCCACCACTCATCTCTGTCACATCAGCTGACACCAACAGGTAATCACATCAAATCACATTACAGCTTTGCATGTTTGATCTATAGAGTGTGTGTGTGAGTGGTTGTCTCTTTCTGTGTTGACCTACGATGGGTTGTCCTCCTGTCCTCCTTGGGCCCATAGTCAGCTTGGACTGGCTCCGGGTTCACCATGACCCGAAATGGAAGATTTGGTTTGGAAATGAATTAATGAATTAATGAATAAAGGTTTAATGGACAAATTGTGCTTATTTGGTTTAGCAGTGACCCAAGATGCTAACATGGCTAACAAACACTAGAACTCAGTAGTCACCCAAATAGCCTAAATTGTTTCTGATGAAAAACTTTGTTTTGTTTTGTCGCTGTTGCCAGTGGTTTGCTGGGAACTGGCTTATGATATTTGTAATCTGATATGCGATGACGCCTGTTGCAAAAGGCCCTATGCAAATACATCTGCCTTGACTTCGCTCATTGCATGAATATGGAATTATGGAATATGGACATTTATATTTAGCAGAGTTTTAAAAAGAAAGCACTACTCTGAATACATTTAAACGCTGATTCTCAGTGCAGTGCAGCTTATCTGAGCTTAGGTTAAGAACGTTGTCAGAGTACACCTAAATGGAAGGTTAAAACCTTCTCTCTGAAGCTTTGTAACCTGACAGTATTAATCATAGAAGTAATAGCAAAACTGCTGTCTTATTCAAACTGGATAAAGTGGAACAAATCACTTTCATCAGCTTTCTCTGGAGGACTCGCTTTGAACACAGCCTCTGAGAGTTACGTGATGACGCTTTTGGGAAACGGGTCTGATTGCTTGATTAAGTTTTTGTTCCTCTGTAAAGATTAGCGACATGTTCCATAGTTTTTGTCATTATATTGTGTTGTTCACTGTGAAACATTAACAGTAGAATCTTGAACAAGTACACATACAGTTGTGAATGTACCCTGTATGTCTTCCTCTATTCTTGCCCTCTATGCGCACCTCTTTTGTGGAATATGCTCTTTTACCCGGCAAAAAATGAAAAATCACAAACTCCCCACTGCTCACAATCAATGTCCTCCTGCAGCTATTCTCTGAAAAGCTGCTTTGTTCCCGCACTAAAATATATTTTTAGTCTGGCCTGCCATATTCTGTTTTAGCAGTCCAATTCAAACAGCTGAGAAGAGCATTCAATCAAACTATAGTGCCCAACAGAATGCCTCCTTCCTTTAAAGTTCAGCCTTCTGATGCTTAGCCAAAGCATGGCATAATCAAGAAATGGCTTGTGTTATTTTGCACCACATATAGCACTGTGCTACTATATTATTAGTATAGAAATCATCATACCATGCATGTAGCGTACAGGAACACTGGAGCACTGCGTCTGGGTTTAATTCAGTTTTTAAGCCTCATACACTGTGTTTATTCTTCCTTCATGTTCCTACACTTAGTGGCCAGTGTATTAAGTGCATCTACCATATAAGTATTGTAGGTACACTGTTGCCCACCTGTTGCTCCACAACTTGTCAGCCTTCTTCTTTCGCATCATCACAGGACAATAGCTGACCACATATTGTTTAGATGGTAAACCAGCACAGCAGTGACACAATGGTAGTGGCTGCTGACACTGTGTTGCAATAACTACCTTGTAGTTAGTTATACCTTGTAGGTGTACAGTTAGTACAGTAATTTTTTTCCGAAAAAAATAAATGGATGCAATTTGAATGTAGTGGAACCTTCACCCAAACTGAGTTTTTTAAGCACTTTTTTAACAGAAGAGAAAGGACAATGCATTGGTTGAGCAGCAGCGATGGTGTATTTATCGTTTCTCTTTTAAGCATTGCCATTTTTAGGTGCACACACTGAACACATAGCATTTTACAAGAGGCCAGGCATAAACCAACTACAATATACCAAGAGGCACCTCATCATCTTTTCCAGACTTTCAGCTTTTCTTCTCCATATAATCTCTGCATGTGTATAGTCAGTGTTATATAAGCTGTTCAACTACTGGTTATTTGGACTGTGGTCATGGCAACAGCGCTCTGATTGGTCAGCCTGATTATTAACACACAAAAAAACATTTTACACAGTATGGCAGTCTATCATTTTCAGACTTGACAGGAAAGATGACCTCATGACATGCACGTGTTTGTTCAAATTCTCCCAAATCAGTTTTAAATGACAAGCCACTGTTGGCCCTGCAGTAACAATGAGGTGCTTAAAATGTCCAGCAGCACTGCTGGACCTGATGCACCCATAACAACACAGTATACACAACCACACCACTACCATGTTGGTGTCTATGGTGCAGTGAGACTAGTTCATCACCCCAATTTAAGTGACTATTTGTCATTGTGAACACACTCAAATACCACAGCAAAATGTGACCTCTGCATTTAATTCATTACACATACACCTGGGTAGCTGGATGGTCCTGGGCTAAGACTTGAACCTGCAACTTTAAGTCCACAAGGGCAATGACCACTAGGCCCCCACTGCCCCCACTAGGCCACCACTTCCCATATACAATGCATTAGCAGACACCCTTTCCAATCGGTCAGTTCAGTTTCTTTATAAAACCTGAATGGAAACAAATTCTGCCCAAAGATTTCCTTATTTCGCAAGGTTCAGATGATGACAAACTAGCTTTCTGGACTCAGCCATTCACTTCAGCCGTGGATGTGGGAGGGAAGGTTTACTCACTGTTGAAGGTTTAGCACTGTTTACTCACTCACCCCTTCCTACATTTTCCCCGCCAGACCCAGGGATAGAACTGGCGACCCTCACGAGCCCTCTTCTCAAATCTTTAGGCCACGGCTGCCTCTAAACTGATGAGAGGGAGCCACAAACTCCAAGCTCTCAGCATGTAAACGCAGCTCTTAACCCACTGAGCTAAGTCAGACACTCTACACTTAGTCAGACACTCCACAGTGTGTTTACACTCAGAGATGATTGATAATGGAACCACTGCAGTGATGCTGAATACCTGTGTTGGCTCTTTTTCCCGCCCCGAGGAAAATTGATAGGGAATTGATAAGGGACTCAGGCCGATAAACAGAATCAATAATGAGATCTGTATCAATAAAATCGTATCATTTTCCATCAATTCTTTAAGTGATGGAGTCCAGGAAAGATTGGCCAATGCAAATATAGCCATTGTATTCACTGTGCAAAATAATCAGTGAACCTACACATGTAGTGAGTTTTTATATGTAGTGTTGATGGTGGTAGAACAGTGTTAAACCCAAAGGCAAATATACTGTACTGAAAAAAGTTTCAAATATTAAAAGAATATTTTAAAAGATGATTTAAGCCAAAATCATACTTTAATCTATCATTTAAAAGCTTTCCAAGACATGAGGCAGTGGATGGTTCTGGAGGGGTGGCATCAGGTACAGTTCAGTGCTTTTCCTGCTTCATTCACACCTGATTCAACTCGCAGAACTGTTATTTGCCAGGTTTAGCAGATGCTAAGTGGGAGAACTACTAAACTATGCTGGACATTGGAACTTCAAGGCCCATGTTGTGCAACCCTGTATTACACTTCTCAGACGTTTGGTTCCTATCACCATTACTGTGAACAAACCCGACACTGACTTTGCTCTTATCTTAACTAGGGGTGCACTGATGCAGGATTTTGTAGGCCGATGATCATACAGATATTCATTTATTCAGTATTGTTTTAATATTTGATAAATTTCACAAATGACTTGCATGTGTGGGCTATTTTTCCACAAAATAGCAAATACCTTTAGCAAACCTTCCTCATGCAAACTTGACTGGTTAAAATCCATTTAAAGAGGATGGGGTATATATTTATGTTACTTTAAAATTATTTTTAAGTTACAGTGACTATATGTCATTGTGAACGCATCCCATCACACAAAGCAAGGAACTCAGCTTTTCAGACACTTTCTAGTTGTACAGTGTACATAGGAGCCATGATGCTTGTCTTCCTCATGTAGTACAGAGGCTCGAGCAGATGCCAGTTGCCCAATTATTTTTTCAACACCTGTATTCCGGCAACACGCGCCTCCACTGGCTGGGAGTTCGTACACACAAGGCGTCCGTTTATTTGCATATTACGCTGGGATTAATGTGTAGCCCCTGCTTTTGGGGAAGAGGTTCGTTGATTTGCATATTGCGCTGTGATTGGCTTTCTCTACATGGCTCTTGCGGTTCCAAGCGGTCCTCTACTTTGCATATTGCGTCGGGATTGGCTAGTAGTTCCTATTCGCGCCGCTGACTTCGCACATTGTGCTGCGTTTGGCTACAAGTTGGGGCTCACGAAAGCAAACTGCTTGCGAGCACCAATCGTAGGGCGCTGGGCGGTATAGTGACCAATCCAAGTGCGAGAGGCGGAGTCTGCCTCAATACGGGTGGTGGTTGTAGTTGGGAGGGGTGGGGGGCGGGGGGTTCGCCTCTTGCAGCTCCGGCCACACTGGGCGGAAAATGCAAGTGCTCCTCAGCCGCCACACAGCCGCCTCGCCCACTTGAGCACACCTACCGGCTCGGAGCGGAGAAGTGCAGCGAGTGACAGCGAGCGGGGGGCTGCTCTCCCACACCACAAAGCCAACCCCCCCCAAAAAACAAAAAAACAGCGAGCCAAAATGGACCGAACCTACGCCGTGGATACGGGTCACCGCCCGGGACTGAAGAAATCGCGGATGTCTTGGCCGTCCTCTTTTCAGGGATTCAGACGGTAAGGGGACGGGGCTGTCCTTTGGCGGCGAGGGGAGAGGGGATGGGTCGGTGTTGTGCGAGGGGCTTCGTTCGCGCGCGCACTTTTGTTCGACGCTCGACGTAAGTTCAAAGGAACTACTGGCAGGGGCGAAGCAGGGTGTAGTAGCCTGTAATGCTATTACTTTATAATCCATCTGTTATCTGTTAAGCGCGGGCCGGTTTAACGGGATGTCGGGCTGAACCGCGCAGCGCTCCGTGCGGTGTGTCTGTGCGCTGGTGTTCGCTCGGAGCGCAGAGCTGAATAAGCGCATTTCATCTCAGGCACGGACTTGGCAAACTCGAAAAGTTATTTGTCCTTGTTTCTGTCCGTTTTGCACAGAAGCCGGCTCTTTGCGAATGTTTCATAAGCGCGTGCTCGCGCGCGCGCGCGCGTATGTCCTAACGCGGCCCGGAACGTTGGATGTAAATGCGGGCGCATCCTTACTGGTCTCGATCGGCGCCTTGTCGCAGTTGCCTGGGATTTGACATGAGGGCATGAGTGCGGTCAGAAGTAGATCATGCGAACTGATCTGCTTGAAAGGGGCAAAAAGTCACACGTGGGTTGTTGCACGGTTGTTGTTGTCGCTGTTGTTGTTGTTGTCTGCCTGTCAGATGCATCATCGCAGCCCCGGAACACGTCCTTGCTGGACCTGTCAGTGGAGATGGACAGAAGAGCTGCCGCTCTGAGAGCTCACTTCACTGCGGAACACCCCGTTTCTTTGCCGTGATTGAACCTAGAGACGCGCAATGACATAATAATCGTATCGGGTATTGTCAGATATTTGCTCAAAAACAAAATGAAACATGATGTTTCAAACCCATATGTGATATTTTAAAGTGACGATTTGTCATTGTCAACACAGCTCATCACACAGTTCAACCCATCCGAACATGAAGCAACGGGCAGCTATAAGCAGCGCCCGGTGGGCAGTGTAGCGGGACCTTGCTCAGTAGTACCTCAGTGGTACCTGGGCTGGGACCTGAACCTTCTGATCACATGCACAAGCATTTTGCATTGACTGTAGTCTAGAAGAACATAATGTGTAGGTGCTGCTTTACAGTGCGTAAATGCCTTCATTGACATATTTAAGCATAAAAACGGCAGTGTTTAAATGTTTAAATGCTGTGTCTTCATCAGGACAGAGGCATTAATTGTTTACACTGTAGGAAAATTTCACCCCTCAGATTCCACCCCCATGCTGTACTTCTGGCGCTGTTGCAGACTGCAGCCTGCCTTATGTGCTTTTACATCCCATATGTTCTTGTTTTTTATGGAATAATCCACCTTCACCTACCTCATATTATCATATTATCATATTATTATTATTATAAATCACCATGCCATTCTTTTTAGCTGTTTGCATCACCTCTTCTACTGTACATACTTATATAGCCATACCCTAAATGTACATACTTCTTCAGATTTTATATGCTAAACTATATCTGCACTACATCTGGTTGTTTTTATTTATTTATTTATTTCCCTCTCTTTTTGCACTGAGCATGTACAAGGCACAGGAATTTTCCTTGGGATTCATAGTTTTCATCTTAACTTATTGCTCCTTAGCAGCTCAACGCAGTCACAAGATTCCAGCCAACAGTGACGGTTACAATGAAAGATAATGTGGTGTTACAATGTCAGAGTCAATTTAGGTATGCCTGCAGAATGGCCCCTAGAGACTCTGCAGAAACTGACTATGCTTTTTTATATAGAAAAAAATATAACAGTCACTTCAAGCCAAACCACTGTGAGAAGCCCTAAGCTTAGGAAGCTAAGCTGGATTGGAGCTTGGCTAGTACTTGAGAGCAACATGGTAGTGCAGTGGTAATTAGGAGTAGTTGGGCTTTCTAACATCTAAATGTTCTATGGACTGAAATAATATTTTTATAGACAGTGGCATAAATACTTATTGTGTAGATCATCCAGTGTTTGTTTTTTTTTACCTTGAGTGTCCCCAGTGGGGCAGAACTTGCCACGTGGACACATAATTAACGTGCCAGGGGGTCTCTCTTCATTCGTTCGCTTTCGTTCATTTCCACGCATGAATGGCAGACGAGCAATGTGTCTCTCTTGAGAATCTCTTGTTTATCTTTATTAATGACTCTTGCACAGACCCGTTTCTAATTTAACTGGAGGCTGTCACTGATTGCTGTGTTCATCTTATGACACAACTTAAGTATCTCATGACCTACAGATAAGTATAAGTAGAGCTAATCTATAGGTGACTGAATTTAACACTGATAACACAGCTGCTGCCAGTTCAATGCCATTATTCTCTCAACTGATTTGCTTGAATACTACAGATCATAGAAACATTTTGTAATACACAGTGTTGTAATTTCCATACGTAAGCAACCATCTGTGAGCCAATAAACATGCTTGTTCCAAAACCTATACTCCGTTCTATTCTCAGCATTATTAAGGTCTTTGGTTCTTAATTAATTTGCAATCCTTTACTGTCAGCACTCAGTTTCAGCAACTCACACACTTTTCCAAAGTCATACCCACTTTCTGTTTGAAATGCAAAAGGCAGTACAGGAAAGAATCAGTGCTGAAATCAAGGCATCGTTTTTTTGCATCCAAAAACTTTTCAACAATACCAAGCCCTCTACACGATGTCTTAGGTGCCGTATATTACTCTTTGGGACTAATGGTTGTGACAGTGTATTGCGTTATCTTTGGAGAGCAGTCCTCAGAGGCATTGTTGGGGCAGTGGAAAGCTAGCTCTGTGAGGAGAATAATGTGAAAGGGTGACAGTAGAGAAGGCAGCACTTTTCTGCAGATTGTCCATCCATGTGTTTGTTATACTGCAACATTTTTAACATCTGCATTTGAAGTAATTGGATTGCACTGAAATCCTCAAAAAATTCTCCTTAGTCATTTTTGGCATGTTATGCTTACAATCAAACGAGACTTGCTTTAGCCAAGGAGAGGAGACATATGCTCTTGTTTTATTCATTGGTTGCAGAAAAAAAACTGAAATGTTCTTCGTCCATTGAATTTCTTCACATTTACAAATGAGTTATTGTCCTGTGTGGCTATTCTATTGTTGTACGTACCAGTCATATGTGTGGAAACAGCTAATTATTAAGAGTTTCTCTTTATTTTTCATAATTCTGTTTGGGGGTTTAGGCCTCGGCTTAACAGTTCAAATATTGGAGCATTTGGTCATTGTGTTGGTATTGGTTTCTATAATTAGTCTTTTTTAACCATAAAGACCCCAACAGAATTCTACATCACTCTTCCACACATGTTTCAAATTTACTGTAATTGTTCATAAATGTAATTAAAACATTGAAACAACCTGGCAAATCGATTGCCTACCAAAATGATTGCATTCATAATGGAACTTGTGAAGCTGAAGTCACCTGCTTATTTTCAATTCTGCCTTAAATGGTGCAGCAGTCAGAACGTCACAGATTCTTGGAAGGAACCTGGAATACCAAGGAAACAAGGGCATAGGAACTTGCCTCTTCATTCAGTAAACCAGCTAAACTCACAATAAAAATGTTGTTTAACAAATATTTTAAGAAATGTATGTCTTGAATGTAATTCTGTCATTGCTGACAGATAAGTCTCCTGATCTGACTGAATATTTTGGTAATTTATAGAATAATATATTATTTCTGTCATCATCAATATGATCAAAAACTGAAATATTAAAAAAAACTACATGAAACAAACACTAAAATTAGGGTTAAATGTAAAATCTTTTTAAGAGTGGTATTGAGAGTGATTATTGGGATATTTGTTTAGAACCACAGTACTTTAAGCCAAAATATGCTATTTGGCTCAGCTCTAGTGTTTAAGCTTGCCTTCAATTGTATTTATGCATTTTGTGTTGGATGTCTTATCATAATCGCCTTTTCCAGTAGTTAAGTCCTTCTCATAACATGACCAAAATAAAATAACTTTCTCTTATGTGGGCTTCAGCTGAGAGGTGTGGGTTAATTTGCTTTGATTTATATTAAAAAATGTAAAAAAAAATTTATTTTAGATTCTGTACATAGTGGCTCACTTTGCCTTAACGCAGCTCTTGGCACTCTTCAAGATCAGCCTCCTTTTTATCAGATCTGAAGAAGTTTCACATATTCAAATGTTTTAACCACCCCAAAATAAAAGACAAGTAACTCTTCGATAGCATGTGCACTTTTGCAATATAAATAGTTTAGGATCTTGGCGTGTTTATCTATTGCAGTAGTTTAGGATCTTGGTGTGTTTATTTATTGCAATAATTTAGGATCTTGG
>JBBPDA010000037.1:13611608-13622573 GCA_037974385.1 Arnoldichthys spilopterus | reverse complement strand
TTCATGTTTTGGTTAGATCTGCCTTAAACAGCAGTGGAGCCAATTCAAAAACAACCTCTCAGTACAAATCACAAATAAAATGTGAAAATTGTGAAAATTAAGTGAAAGTGAGACAAGTGAAATTACAAGTAAAATGTATTGTGGAATGAACACACATGGATCTTTATGCGTCACATCGATACATCGTATTCTGCGCTATTTTGGTTGATGCATCGATACAGATCGATTTATTGTTACACCCATAATAACGATGCAGCGCTTGATGAGGTACAGTTTTCTCACATGAATTGAATGTCCTTGCCCTGCCTGGTAGGGAGTAGGCAATAAATCCTACATCCTTGACAAAAACATTTTACTCTCCCTTTATGAAATGGGAAGGCTCAGTAGAATATAGCTTTGTACACTGTATTGTCCTCATCCAGTTTGTGTAGGTCAGAGCAAATCACGTTGACAATGTTTGTAACGAGGAGTCCAAGTGAAGCTCCGAGATAAAGGCACCTCCTTTTTAATCTGGGTGTGTGCTGAGTGTCTGCGGCAGGATCATAATAGCATGCACAAGCTTTTGTTCAAGTGGGAATTACTTGATGCTTCACAGAATTAAAGCTTCTTCACTTTGAGTGCTACTCCCTTCTGAAGTGTTAATAGTAGTCACGAGTGTGCTTGAATGAGACCCTCTCAGAATGCAAGTCACCAGGAAAGTGCTATTGTTATTCAGGGAACTTCAGTGGAATCTCTCTGCTCATGTCATTCATGTTTTTTTTTTTTAACAAAGAGGCTGTTATTATATGCACATGTGAATACGAACACATACTTATGCAGAGGGGCGGCTGGTGTAAAAGAGCGAGTAAAAAAAATGTTAGTTTAGAATTTTAGCATTTTACTTGCTGTTTAGAAATGATTAGATGGTGATTAGCACCACCACCACCACCACCAGGTTGTTAGAAAAGTATAAACTGGCTAAAATGGGGCTGATTTACATCTAGCCCAAGCTCCATACCCTGTCTGCATGTAGCCTGGTATTTTTGAAAACGGTGATTTTTCATTTTTGTTTTAAAAAAAAAGAAATCCCGTCCACACGAGCACGGTTTAGAAAATATTTCCACACATACAGGTAAAAAAAAGCTGTCAAACGCTGTTAAAAGCTTGGCATAGCAACAGGTGGCATGAGGTGGCATCTTGTGGAAGCATGAGCTTGCTTTTAAAGTTGTCCCACCAACCACTGTTCTGGCCGGGTCCCGTCCAAACTGGAGACGATGTTGGGGGTGGGCACTTGGGTGTGACTGTGTGTTGAATACAATAGCGATATCCAAAGGTCAGTGTGACGCCTGTGTCCTTCATAATGGGGGTAAAGTAACTCTGTGTGTATGTATGATCTGTAAAACGTCCTAACAGCAAAGTTATGAGCAACAGTATTTTGTCGGCGTGTGCCATCGCAGAAGATCGCCTCGCTCATGTAAACAAACCTGGCGCACAGTGTGACGTCAGAGGAGATTTGCGAGATTTGATAAAAATCTTCCTCATCCACATGTAATCACAAAAACAGTGTTTTCAAAAAGCTTTATCTTGAAAGACATTTTCTAAACTCCCAGCTTTCAGTGACCAAAAACGGCATTTATGTTTGGATGGAAGGCCAAAACGCATAGAAAAGCTACGTTTTTAAAAATACCTAGCTATTAAAGTAATAATCCATGTTAAATAAATTGTGACATATGACATGAGGTTGAACATATGTTAGATTTGTCCTCCTCTTGCTCTCAGATTGTTCATGGTAGTCCAGTTGTGTTTGTAGGTTTAACTGGTTATTAGTATTGGTGCTACAACTAAGGATAACTGGCTACTATGATTTGATTGTGAGTATTGAGTATAGATTTTACACTGTGGACCTGTGATGCAGGCGAGCAGCATGTGCCTTGTGATTGACCAGCTGATTGTGACTGATGTACTGGCTGGAGTACAGAATTAATGTGAAGCTGTGAAAATGCAGAGCTTCATGTGGGTGTATTAGGCTGTTGGGGTAAAGCTCTGAGCCTGATTGCTGCTGAAAGCAAACCTGAAAAGAGGTGTAGAGTGCTCATTGATATCACACTGCTGATATCAGATAACAGGATTTGTTGAATTTGTATTCCTGACAGTATTCTGAAGAAACATGGCTAGATTTTACTGGTAAAAGGTGTTCTCATGTTGTTTCGTGTGTTAAAGCCTTATTAGCCAATGATTCCTCTACTTCAATGATTTAGTGATGCAGAATGGTGTTGACTTGCTTTGTGTCCTATATGGTCACAAAACTATATCTTAATATACACCATATGTCCAAAGGTTTGCGGTTGCGGTTTGTTGACACCTGCTTCACCATCAATTCTTCTACATAATGGGAAGTCTGTCCTCTTTACTGCAGTAACAGCCTCTGCTATTCTAGGTTGGCACCAGATGAAAGAACATGTGTGAGGATTTGCCTGCAGTTTGCCGTAAAAGCATTGCCGAGGTCAGGTACTTGTGTTGGATGATTCTTTCTGGATCTCAAACACAATTCCAACTCAACTCACAGGTATTGGATGGAACTCAGTCTCTCCAGTATGCCCCACTAGAAATGCTGTCTGCATTCTAGGCCTGAAGATATGGGTGAAATATTAGTCATGTGATTGGATACTGGCTCCTGATTGTTATGAATATTTTTTGCTCAGTACAGTACTGATTAAGGAGATACATTCAGGGTTAGGGTTTTATACTCTAGTATTTTAAGTTAAATCATTGCAGCTTAGTTTTAGTTTCTTACAGAACAGTTTGCACGCCTCTGGTCAAATGGACATGTACACTGAGTGTACGTTAGTCCCACATATCTGCAAAATATTACACCAACATGATTATTTTATAATTATTTTTTATTTATTTATTTATTTATTTATTTATTTTTTCTGTAATTCTAAAATATTTAGTTGGTTTTCTAGGTGTAAATAAGTACACATTCACCTCAGAGAACACACTTGCGCATATTTTAATGCACAATTGCTGTTTATTTGCTAAAACATGTCAGAGAAAAATTCTACTTTCAGGTTTCATATTTTTTTATTCCAGTAAATGAAATACAGCCTATACATATAATCTCTTCACTAAAACATGCAAAAAAAGTGTCTTTTCTGAAGAACATGTGTTTTCACTTTGATAATCAATAAAACATGTAGTTTGAGCAAGAATACAAAACTGTTCCATATGACTTTTTATTGCTATCACATTGTCATTCATCTCATAGCTTCCCTTACCCATGTCCATTGACTGATGTTGGTTTTGTGAGCCAGGATCCTTCTTCAGAATCAGTGTCAGAATGTTAATAGACAAATACAAGATGTAGAAAAAATTTATTTTGGTGCAGGTGTCAACCGAAAAAAATTCTTAAAATACAGAAAAATGTATAAAATTATATATATATATATATAAGGCAACCATGTGCTTCCTTTGAGTCACCTGAATTCATGAAACCTTACCTTAAATGTCACTGGACAGCGTAGCATGCTTGGAGGAGAGTGCTAACCACCAATTCTGCTATTTCAGCTACAGATGCCCGTGATAGGTAGAACTGCAGAATAGAGAATAGAGAGCACATCCCACCCACCGAGCAAAAACAAAGCCCATAAGGCTCTTTTGGACTTCCTGCCCATGGATAAAAATGAATTGTTTTAGATTTCATTGTTATTTTGTATTTAAATGTACTAATAATTTGTATCATTTATTGTTTAAATGCTAATACTTGTGTATGATATTGATGGATTAATTTTTGCACATAATTTGAATGGGCACATATCATGGAAAGTTTTAAAAAGTTACATGCATTTTCCAGTGATACATACAATCTAATCTGCAAAAACAGCCTGTTTTAAATTCTTCGTTTTATGATGTCATGAAAACGGGTTCACTTACAAATACCCTCCCATATCACCTTCAACAGATTAGACCCGCCCATTCCTGCTGAAGTTATAAAGCATGTTTCAGCCTGGGCAGCTTTCTGAATGAGGAGCAGCCAATCAGAAGTTGTTTTTCAATTCTTAAAGGCATGATGTAAAAGAGCCTGTTTCATTCCAAGGGATAAAGAAAAGTTAGAAATGACTGGACCTCAGGGGGAAAATAGATGAGAAAAATGTAGGCCCTTCATACTCTTTTATTTGCCATCTGTTTAAAGTGAGGCAGCTGTTACTGGATTCAATTTACACTCTGCAAATTGACATATTATTAATGTTATTTTATAGTCAAACTTCTAATGGGGAGCCTGAAGCATACAGTGGAACTGTTTTGGCATGTTCGTGACATTTGTTTTTTTCCCCAACAGAACAAATTCTTTTCCCCAGAAATGTCATTTCATGTATTAATGGAATTAACTACACGGTTATGGATGTTTTGAAATGCCCCAGTTTTGCCTGGCATGCCTGCACATGTCTAATCATTTCAAATATGCTATATTCCTGAAAGAGGGACCTTTCAAGTTGGGGACATGCGGGTTTAAAGATTTGCTCTGTTATTGCTGCCAGTGATCCGATTCATTAGGGCACCTGTTCACTTAATATGCACTGTCTGTGCTGCCGCTTCAGGGCATTGCTATTAGTGGTCACCCTAGAAGAGCTTTAGGAAAATGGTCGTTCAGCATTGTTATAGTGGAGACTATTAAAGCAATGTTTGAGCTGATTTGTGACCTGCAGCGCCACTCTGTCTCTATGCCCAAGCTTGTGATTCCACCCCGGGCTCTGGGGAAACATGTTTTAGAGGGTTGTCAAGTTAGATTGAGTGCTCTGCCACTCCTAGTGGCTCAGAGCTCATCAAAGATTAAAGAGACGCTCCGTCTGCTTTCATAGAGAGGAATGCGTAAAACAGGAAGCTGACCACTCACTGTGGTAATTCCCGTAATACGTGTTGCCATGAAATGCACATCGCTTTCGGGACTCGGTGGATTTCTCTCTGGAGTTAATCGAAGGGAGCCTGATTGGTTGTGTGCACCTGAAGGTGGTAGTAATTGGCTTCACTCCATCTCTGTGGTCACTGAATTTGTTTCAGGACAGAACACAATCCCAAAAACCACAAACGTGTCAGGGTAATATAATTAAGGCTCTAGAGTAATTGATACATTGGTTATGATACAGTACAGAAAAGATACACTTAAACAAATAATGACTATTAATCCAATATAATTTTTCATAGTATTAATACAATTCTGATTTAATATTCAAAATGCACTACTTCACTATGTACTACAATAATATCTTCTTTCCTGTAATGATTCCCTCTACCACACCATATATTAGGGCTGTGCAATTAATCAATTATTCCAACGATTATGGAACCAACATAATGGAGATAAAATCATTATTCTGTCGTGTTTTGCAATAATGCTCTAATGTTACAAATCCTTTACAGCAGTTACAGCTGTTAAACATCAAAGAATAATCATATTAGATCATCGTGATTTCAGAATTGCTCAAAATAATCATGATTATAATTTTTGCATAACTGAACAGCCCTAATATATATATAAATTAGGGATACGCCAATGTGGGGTCTATCAGCCTATATGCGATATCTGTCAGTGACCACATTGATACATAACCTTAAAGTAAAATGTAATTTAAAATAAAAAAATTTGTAGTTTATTTAATAATTAATAAAATGCAGAAGTTGGTCCTACATCTACTCGGAATCTTTATCAGCTTAAAAAACACATTTTAGCCCTGTTTTCCAGTGCCACCTAAACATTCTACTCGTCCAGAGTACAAGAAATGCATCACCAAATACAGCATTGAAATATCCATGTCAGACATCTCTCAGATTCTGGTATTATTTTCCCAGGCAGTAGTTATATGATTCTGAAATTAACCTTGATATTCTGATATCATTTTAATACAAATCAACACACACAAAAGACGAGCTGAACCAATTGTTGGCCATTGTTAATAAAGTCAACAATAAAAAAAACTCTTTTTGTTCACAATTTCAAAGTGCCGTTGCACCGAAATCTGAGTTCAAGACTTAAGCTGAAGTGGGCGGGAGAAGGTCATATGTATGTGTAATTATGGCTGAATGCTCAAAAAGAATTAAAGTCTGGTAGCATTTTCTTAAAATGTAAGGTAAAGTCGATCACATGTAGCATATGCAAGTCTGACTTAGCTTTTCACAGAGGGACAACATCACGTTCGACAAGCTGAAAGAAATCCTTTAAGTGTTGACCGTGTAGCAGCCAAATGGTCAATAAACAATAGCTTTCCCTCCATGCTCCATGTACTACATCTACTATCTGAAACTGCATGGTTCGCACAAATGATTTGTCCAAATGAACTTATGCTAACATTACTTATGCTAAGCTCACCATGTTAATTATATGACGAACTGAATAATTTAGCAGAATCAGAATCAGAAAACTTAATTGATCCCGGAGGAAATTGCTTAAATTGCTAATTACTAAGCAAGACTAATTATGTTCTGTTAGTACTGAAACTTGCAGTTGAACGGCTTCCTCAAAGCACACACAATATCACATTATTCTCAGAAGCAATAACAATTATTGACAAGTCAATATTGTATTACTATAATAACATTCAGATGTTTAAACTCTTGCTTATTATGGGTAAACTTGAAAGGTGCTTGAAATAAAGCAACATATGCTATTTATTGCTTTGGTGAAATTTGCTTAAATTACGTTTCATTACATTACGTTATATTTTACATTTTGTAATTAAAAAAATATTTAAAAGTGAAAGTTACAAGATGATCAATATTATATAATAATAATTATAATGAAATTCCTCAAAACAGTGCATAATTGAAATAATAATGAATTCTTTATTTACCAGCAACATTTAAGCCAATTGCTAGATTATTTGTTGATAAATTCACATATGAATATCGTAACTTTTCTTGCAGCTCTGCACACAAGTCTAATTTTGTTTTAATTGTGTATGTGCACAGTGCAGGCTATCAGTCATAAATATAAGTAATCTATGTAATGAAAAACGCCATAATTTTAGACGTATTACAAAAAGAACATGTTCAGTGGGAAAGACCAATATGATTGGAACGGTTGAAGATAAAGGAATAAAGGAGGACAGCGAGCAAGAAGATAGATGAATACAATCAAAGGAATGAATACCAAGCAATTTGGAAGCCTGAAGACTCAAATAAAAGACTATCCACTCCCATATGGTTGGCCACACTTGATAATAATGAAAACTACAGCTAATCAGTTAATCAGAAGTTGAACAAAACGTCCTTTTCTGTCTGCGTTCCTTGATTGTGCCTGATCTGCCCATGCACTCACTCATTATAAGTGTCAAAACTGAGAAGCATGATGAACATGGCCATGGATCAGGCCAAATCATGCAAAGCAGATTGGTTTTAGTACTAAAACGAGCTATTCACACACAGCTGATGAGTCTGCTGAAATCTGGATGGAAGTTGCTCCCAAAAGTCCCCTTTAGAAAACTTTGGGAAGAATCGACTCCACACTGGATCTTTTAGATACTCATACCTCCACTCAGGTAGAGATAATCATCTTTACTTTCTAAACAGCCTATCTGAAATAAAAAACATTCTCGCATGCATGTGCCATTGATTGCTGAATGCTTCGATTTGCAATGGCCAAATTGATTTTTAACTGTTCCCTTTTTGGATTCAATCTGGAATTGGGCTGTAAATCAATGCAGCCGTATCATAGTTCATTGCACCTCTTTTCCAGGTCTTTTTTCTTTAACCCCCACTGTATAGTAATAGAACAATGCACTTGCGTTTCAATTAACTTGCATTTTCTCATTTGTTCTGGGCTTCTTGAACGCCCCTTTGACAGCTTTCATTACTTCACTCTATATATTCACCCCTACATTCCCATCATTTTTTATTCTAAGGCTTAGAATAGGCTTTAAGGATTATTCAGTAGCGACATGGAAAACAGGGTAAACGTATGGCGGTTGTAGTGGAGTGAAGAATAGAAGCCTTGACCTGTTCACAGCTCCTGGCCAGTTAAGGGATTAACTCCTGTGCCTCATAAGCATAGAGCAGTTAGTGGGTGCGAAGCATACTGTCTTTTAACCATGATGCACTGTGCGTAGCCAGTTGCCATAGCCTCTCAAAGTAACCCTTAGCTCCTTAGATCCAAAGTCTCGTAGTTACCCATAGCTTCCTTAGCCTTAGCCTACTTAGCCTTAGCATAGTTAGCCTCAGCCTTAGTTAGCCTTAGCCTTAGTTAGCCTTAGCCGAGTGACTTACCTTTTCGTTGTGTCAATGTTGAAGATGGATTTGCTCAATAAAAATGTTGTTGAGCGTGCATTTGGGTCCCAACTCCTTCCGAGCATGACAATATTGAACATATATTCACTTTTGAAAACTGCAACTTCTTTTGAGGCAACTGTTTGAGCTAACTGTGGTTAAAAGGTCCAGGAATCACATTCAGCTTTTATAGGCTGCCCAGGTATTGATTCTCTGTGGCTGCTGGACTGTAGAGCTTTGCTGAATTGTAGGGGTAATAAAAGTAGGGAAGACAAATAAAGTACAGGGAAAATGTAAAGCAGGGGTAAATGCAGGCCACAGTATATTGGAGACAGGCCATGAGAATCCCCAAATATGAAGGATTTTAGCTATGAATCCTGCATTCTGAAGAAAAGAAAGACATTTCCCATATGGCTTCTTATTATCTTAATTTCACCATGTTTATCACATGCCTTTAAATATCGGAGATCCTTTTTTATGTTAAGCTGCAAAACCAAGCCAGTTGTAACCTTTTAGTGTGAAATGTGTTTTTTGGCCACAGAATTAACAACAGTGAGGCCAAGTCATATTTTCATGCTTGTAATCTACGCTATACTCTGTTTTTTAGTCATTGAGCATACGTTTCTGATGTTCCCCTCACTGCAGCAAAAACAGTATCATAGTTAGTCTTCAGGTCATCGTGTAACATCAGACTTCAGTGCCTTGGGGTAATCCAATTAATATATGCAAATAGATCTCATGTAAGGTTTGTGTTATACAGTCCCCCTTGTCACCTTTTAGCGTTCTATGAAATATGTTTTCAGTTTGTTTTTCTTTTAACACAGCTGTTTTGTGAAAGCTGCCATACAAATACTGTTTTCTAGCGGTCAATTGATTTTGTCTCTCAGTAAAAAAGATTTTGAGATCTTTCCCATCTTTGGTATCACAACGTGATAATATGATGTCTTTATCACAATAAATGAGGTCACACTTTCCTTACAGTATTATAGGTGTAGCCAGTACTTGTACCATTTTCTGAGTAATCGCTGAATAAAGAAAACCACTGTACTTTTAGTCTTTATTTGAATGTGACAATATGCGTTAGCTGGTGCATTTGCAGGGCTGTGCAGTACATTCGTATTTTTACACATTCTGAAAAAATGAATCCCATGTGATGCAAAATGCAGTAACATGTGTTGCCCATGCATTTGTAGCAGACATATCTCCATCCAAATATATGATTAAGCCCTAAAGCTCATGGTAGTTGTACTTGGTTATGTCAATTGTGAACTGTGCTCATTGGTGTGTGTGCTAGACGTTTCCCAACTGCTTGAACAATTTCTCAGGAGCAATCTTGCAAACTTAGGTTCTACTGTTTATGGTGATCATAGTACATAAGTGAGAGGAATGAATGACACTAAGCATTAACCAGTAAACAGGAATAAGACACATGGGGGTGAGACATTCCCAGATTTAAGGATTGTTTAACTGACAAAAGAGCTTTAAATTAATTTGAACATAGTAAGACACATGTTAGATGCAAAGTTAGGAGTCCAGAGTGAAAATGTTATAGTTCAGTTCTTTTGATATTATTAATAATAGTGAACAGAACATTTTGGTGACGCTGGGCTACTGTGATTAAATCTACTTAGATCTACTTTTTCTTCATTCTACTCATTTTTATTTTATTAATAATGTAATGATTTATATTTATTTTTATATAATATATATTTTTTTATTAATAACATAATGGTTTATATTTATTTTAGTATAATGTATTTTTATTTTATTAATAACATTTTTATTATATTTATTTTAATATAATGTATTTTTATTGTACTAATTACATAATTATTTATATATTTGTATAATGTATTTTTTTATTAATAATGTAATTATTTATATTTATTTTAAAATAATGTTTTTTTAATTTATTAATAATGTAATTATTCATATTTATTTTAATATAATGTATTTTTATTGTATTAATAATGTCATGATTTATATGTATTTTAATATAATGTATTTAAATTATATTAATAATGTAATTATTTATATTTATTTTAATATAATGTATTTTTCTACATTGCTAATATGGTGTGGACCAGATTTCCACACTTTATAAATCTTTATGTATTAGCATTAGCAGATATTAGCAGGAAAAAGATCACATATTGGTATCAGCCCCTATTTCCTGCATCTGTGCACCTCTTACTAGAAGCTTCATGTTTCTTGGCACAGCTTTATCCTGCTAAGTGAGGTGGGATGACAACAATGCATATATTTTGTGAAAAGAGCTCACTAAGCCAGCTCTAAATATTTAATGGTGTCTAGTAAAGATGTAATAGTTGTCTAAAGTAGGGCTTACGTTCTGTATTACTGTGTGGCATAGCATGACCACAGTTGTGCAGCTTTAGAGAAATGTGTTCACAGCTTCAAATCCTGTCATCTGCCTAGAATCTCCAATATCTTTGAGTCTTAATACAAATACAAAACAAAAGTCTAAATATACTGTGGGCCCTTGAGTAAAATAAAAAAAAATGGCATCCATAGCTCTTGCAACGTCAGTGGACTCAACACGCTTGCAGGAGAATGTAAACCACCCATTGTGTCATTTAACACTCATCACACTTAGGAACTTTTTATCTCAGGGCTACTATACAATGTTTGCTACTTCTCTTGCATCTGTGCTACCTGGTGCTCGCTTATGTACAACTGTGGGTAGTGGGGGGGGGGGGGGGAGGGAGGGAG
>JBBPDA010000037.1:13533354-13548625 GCA_037974385.1 Arnoldichthys spilopterus | reverse complement strand
GTTATTTCTGTGACCATTGTGAGTTTTTCTTTCATTGACTGAAGGGTACCAACAATTTTGTCCACGTGTGTATGTGCAAACATTTGGATAAAGTGTTGTCTGTGCATGAGTTTACGTGTACAAGAAGTTATGGTCACTTGCATACATGTGATCTAGTGGATTTTTAATCAGTATACAATTACAATCCACTTCATTAGTTGCCCTACTTTGTACTGCTTTCCACTGGGCACCAGCTCTATAGGACCACTATATAGGTGTACAGACTGTAGCCCATCGACTATCATGCTCAGTTGGTCAGGGAGTCTCTACCACTCTGGTTCTTAAAAAGGTCCTCAGGGCCCTGTAGGTGGTCCACATTTTTGCTACAACACATAGGGGTAGAGGAAAATTGTGGGCTGCTTGAAGGGCCCTGAGGACTGGTTTGAGAACCACTGCTCTACCCCATTCATCATTGGTTCAGTTTCTGACCACAAGACCCCTGTGGTGCAGCACTGCTAAGTTGAGAAAAGAAACTATGGTGGAAAAAAGAAACTATGGCTAAGTGAAAGCATGAGTATTTTGTTGCCGTCTTATTCTAGTAAAAGTGGACGTGTGGAGCCAAACATATGCTTGTGTGAAAATAAGAAAAAAAAGACATATCAACATACCCCAACATATCCGAATAGGCTTTGAACGCTGGTGTTACTGGCGCATCTGCTGGTAAAAATAATTGTGTTTACATTTCATATGTGACCAAAATGTTTGCGTTTCTTTGTTTACTACTAAATCAGTTTAACTCAGTGAAGAGCCATTGCTAATTTGGGGCTCTAGGTTCTGTGTCAGCATCTTCCTGCAGTTTTCTGTTCCTTCGTAAATGGTACAACAGTCAAAACATGGACTTAAACCACTAAGGTGGAAAAACAGGTTTCCTTGAAGGATAAACTGAAAATAAGCCAAATTCAGTTTGATAAATTCCATCACGAGAACAGTAACTTCGATAGAAAAGCTATTGGCACTTACTTCCATGATCACAATACATTCATATACATAGATTTGGCAACTGGTGTGTTTCAGTTCTGCAGAACCTAAATGGGTGATTGAATTCAACTTCTTCAGTCAAACACTTAGTGGTTAACAGACATAATCAATAACCTTAATTCGACTGTTTGTTTAAATGCTGTTTGCCATGTTTATGTATTTTGCTCACTTATCTTTCTTTAGGCTTTGAGAGGAAAGGATTGAGTTGTGAAGTAAAAGAATTGTATAGAGGGTGTTTAGCCTTTAGCTAATTTTATCTGTAATCTGTTCTTTGAGTAAATGCCATTTTTCTCCTGGTTTATAATAAATTGCTTCATTAAAACCAGTAATAAATTAGCCTTTAAGTATGAAAAATGTCAGGAACAGTGTTGTAGATTTCTTTTGGGGTCTAAAGGATTTAAAAAAAAGCTCAATACCAACAGTACTAGCCTTAACACAAAGACAAATTAGCTTCACTAAAAGCAATACATTAAATTGTACAAGAACACAACTGATTAGAAAAAAAAGAAGAGACATATTTCCTGGCCTTTGAGATTTGTGTCCACTGTTTGAAGGTCAAATTAGAATATAAGGAACAGGAAACATGTTTTGTCTTTTTTTTTGCCAATAGTGCAGTTGAGTGAAGCACAATAATTCCATTTCAATAACTTTTGAATTTGAATTATAATAGAACTGTGGACCTCATTCACCAACATCATCCTAACTGGTTCTAAAGAAAGCCCCAAAGAACAGTCTACGTCAGATTTATGACGTATTCTTAAACTACTAAACAGTTCTTATAATGATGAATTCCACTGACCTTATAAACGGAGAGCATGTGCCAGTTATTGCTAATTAACATAGGCCTAGGGTGTAGAAATGGGCCCATAAATAGCAATATTACTCACTGACTATTGATGGCATGGTTTCCAAGTAGCATTACTGATGTGAATGGAAGTGTTAGTGTAATGTTCATTTATTTAAAGACTATAATGCTATAAACATACTATTCATACAATTCAAATCCTCTAATATTATACAACTGTAGAATTGAAGAAAACGCAACCAGTCATTTTGCACAAGCACGTCGGCACTCAAATGTGTGGAAGGGTGCTCTTGAGTGTGCGTAGATTCCGTTCTCACTGAAAAGCAAATCTCAAATGCAGAAACACTGGTGTATGTCAGAATCTTCCCGAAAAACTGCTTAAGTGGGTTGTTGGTTGGTGAATGAGGCCCAGTCTTCCCAAACAACACTTAAAATTAAGTTCTCTCTAATTTCCAACCAGGCTCCGTTCTGGGGTCAGGAACTGAGGAAAACACAAATTGTATCAATTTCAGCCTGTACACCAGCAAATTGCATGTACAAGTTAAGTGTTTCTAATAAAGTGGTCAGGGGATGCATTTACTGCTGTATAATTATTGTGGGAACCTCCTACTCCCATAACATCAATTACTCCTATTACGTATTCTACACACTGGTGCCTGGGTGGTTTTGTGTGTGAGTTTCGGATGAAATGTCTAGTGCTGATAGTAACGCTTTATAAATAGACCCAGCGTGTGGGGCCCTCATTAGAGTGAAAATTTGTTTGTTTCTTTCTCTTTTTTTTTTTTTTCGTTTGAAGACGCATCTGTAGTGACTCACCTCCATCCGACAGGGAGTCTGAGAGGGTGCAGAGTTCACACACACACTCCCCGCTCTAATGCAGCACATTAGTCTGAGCCATTTCAGACTGATTCTGTATTCACAGCTGCTAATGGCAGGGGGGCTTTTCAGTTGGGAGTTCTGCACCTGCCGGTATGACTGTTACTGCATGAAGAAATTACACCACTGCTGAGTTTGTGTAACTCATGTTTTTTTTCCCCTCTTTCCTCTGTTCTCTTTCAGGTAAGCAACTCTGGTGTGACTGAATGATGTCTGTACAGTTGTCCCTGGTGAAGTATGGAATTATTTCTTGCTAAAGGAAGGACGTCTAGCTAGCACCATCTCCCTTCTTTCTCTCTTGTTCTGTTAAAAATTTCAGACCAGTTAGTACATGTCTCGTATATGGCACTGCTTTGATGTGGTAAAACATGAAACTCATGTGGCACACCATGCTTATCAGTTATGGCTGCAAATACAGCATTTATCAGTCGTAATCAATACATCAACTTTATAAATATTACTGAAGTGTGCAGTATGTAAATGAGCCGTTTATCATTATCACTGTATGCTGGGAACTTCGTAACCAGGTACACATGTATGCTGGGTGTGTAAATCAAGTTATTAATTAATTAATATATATATATTAATATAATTAATTAATATTTTAAATACTTTTGGATAAAATGAATTCAGGGTTATATATATAATATAGAGTTGGATGATATAGCAGAAATGTGTCAGTATTTAAGAAAATGTTATGGTATCCAGTATGATGCAATATTTTTTTTTCATGTCGAAAAGTTGGAACAGACAAAAAAAGAATCAGTGGTGCCACATTAAAAAATAAAAAACAATAAATATGCTGGTCTTTTTAAAAATTGTATGCACTGGCCTAAGCCACATTAAACAGGACTAATTATGCTCTCTGTGTTACCAAACATGTATTGGATGAGTGTTCTAGAACTGACTATCCACCGTCTAGTCATAGTAAACAAATCGTGAGATAATTGATCAGGATACTGATCAATATCGCCCTGCCCTACCAATAAATAGCCACGGTATATCTGCTACAGCCCTGAAAGTTTGGTCTGAACCGACTATAGACCGAGAACCTTCTGTCTGAGGATGAACCATATCAAGTTTGAGTCAAAATCTGACCCAAACCTGCTTAGATTTCATTGTAACCCAATCTGATACTAACCAAGTCCTCACTTTTCGTCTGAAACTGACTCAAAACTGACATTTGTACAAAATTACAAAAAAAAAAGATTTTCATAGTTTGCATTGAGCAGCTTAAATGTGTGAACCAAAAACAAGCAAAAATTGACCACAGCTCTGGTCTTCCAGACCATCTGGGATGAGTTTGGGCCCAAAGAATTCAGCTGCATTAATATTGGGTTTTCTCATTGCTATAAAGGTTGCGTTTCTCGATGCAACGGCAGACTGTGTTAAGTGACAGCGAAGTCCTCCTGAGCCCATGTGGCTATATTTATTACAGGTTTCTTGTGGAGTGCCTTCTGAGGTCTTCAAGGTCACAACCATTCAGCAGTGGTTTCTGGATTTGCCATACATGGACTGAGATTTCTCTGAAGCTTTTCACGATATTATGTACAGTAGATGTTGAAAGACTTCAATTCTTTTGAATGTTTTTTTGAGAAATGTTCTCTTTGAACTTTCTCACAACGTCTGGCAGAAAGTGGAGATCCGTGACCCATCTTTACTTGCTGAGCCTTTGGTGGATGATCCTTTTTATAGCTAATCATGAAAAATGTGAGGAGAAAAGCTAGAGCAGGCGAAACACATATTACAATCTCTTTTTCTGTGACCTCATAGCATGATGTTGCTTCGGGGGCCCACAAATGTTAAGGAACAGCTGTAAATGTGAGAATGTTACATTAAATTTGGGTTTGACACAGCGTGTTTAAACAGCTGACTAACTGTACTCATGAACATCTGCTTTTAATGCTTTGTAAAGTGTGGTTCTGTGGCATATGGCCCAGCATGCACATGCCAATTTCTAGATCCTAACAAACTCAAGGTCACTTTCCCATGCAGCCAAATACATGTATTGTAATGTATTAGATTGTGTATATGTACATTTGCTCTATTTCCAGCTCCATTAATATTCCCTGAATGTAACATTTTAAGTATGAGTCATGTCTTTTAATTGGGGCTGCCGTAGCCTAAATTTGGAGGAAGGCCTATTCATATTAATGAAGATCCATCAGGCAAAACCCCTCCCATGCTCATGGCCTAGCCCTCCTCTCCCACGCTGTCTAATCTTGCCCTAAGCTGCTTTTTTGTTTTTTGAGAATCGAGCTTGTCAGCAGAGTCACTACGTAGTTTGTGTGTGGGAACGGGGCATCATTTAACAGCACGTAGGATCCACATTTTCAAAACCATTCCCATGGAACTGTCACAACCACAGCAAACAGAATGTGGTAGCTCCTCCACCCACACTTAAGTGGCGAACCTGTTCATAAATAAAGACGCAGAAGCTGCTCTTTTCCGAGCTTCCAAATCATCTTTGAAGATCACAAAGTGTCAAGTTTATCTGGTCTCTTACTCACAAGAAATGTCTACCGCTTCGGCGATGCATAGATGTCAAATTCTGCTACTAATATTGATGTTTATTGACGTTTGTTTAATAGGGGACTAGACGTTCAAGGAATATGTTGGCAAGAAATCACAGTTTTTGTCTTTCTTCGAATAGAAGCAGTGAGGACGTGTCTGCATTTGCTTGTTTTGCCCCAAATCTAAGAAGCTAATGTAACAAGTACAAGACATTTTCAGCCACCAAACAGCACAGTGTTGTATGCATGTAGACTCAGTCAGTTATGTCAACTGGAAAATACTTGCTTATGTTGTTATGCTTCATAATTTGCTGAAATCTGTGACCTAATGGTTAGACAAGCACGTTTTTGACCAAAGGGTCACTGGTTCGACTGAAGTGCCCTTGATCAAGGCACCTCACCCGCAATTGCTCGTTGGGCTGTGTCTGCCCCCTGCTCCGGGTGTGTGTGCTCACTACTTCAGATGGATAAAATGCAGAGAATAATTTCCCCTTGGGGATTAAAGAGGATAATTACATAAAATTGTATTATATTATATTAAAAATGGTTAGTTGTTGGATATTGTGATGACATAGATAACAATGATTTATGATGATATAATATGTCTCTGGTTAGCAACAATATACCATTCATTATTGTGCAAATAAGATTAAAAGAATGAAATGGCAAAGCTGCACACGTTTTACACAGTAATGATGACGCCTTTTTTGCATAGACCTACATAAAAATACATCTCTGACGAAACCTTTATCACAAAAGTGGTAACTTTTCCCATTATTTGGCATTATGGGCTGCAAACAAGCTACTGGATGTTTGCCATTCCTGGGTTGTGACTGTACAGTAAGTCACACCTTGTGGCTTGGCTCTGAATCATTGATGAGGACAGACTGTCAGTTTCCTTATGCGGTGAGGAAGGTATGGAAAACACATCGGTAAGCATGCCAAGGCTGGTCAGCCTATGACTCACCTCATGTTCCTGAGCTGGTATTGCCCAGTGGCCTGCAGACTGCTCAACGTTTGAATGGTCACACTGAGGAGACAGGAGAGCCTGTGCATGCCCTACATCTGATATATCATAACAGCAGTGCCTCTGCTCATGTTGTCCTTGCAACATATGGATAGTAGATCCTTCTTACGTAATATTTCCTGTTGGCATCAGGCATTTTTCCTGTTCTGGATTTGTTGTTTTGGCCTATTGCTGTTTGCGCATGTTGCCAAGTGTCAGGTGGCCGTTAATGACTGTGTTGCCCAAGCTGTGCCTCTACGACGCAAATGTGACTGTACTGAGATATCATCAGTCCATGGAAACAGGCGAAAGATTCTTTCACACAGGATGATTTCAGTCACACCTGTGCTCAGTCTTGTTTTTCTTAGTTAATTAGCGAATTCCCTCACTTACAGGTATATGGGTACGGTTATGAATAAAGATGAGAAAGTGATTGACTATGGAAGTCTGGGAAAGGGTTACAGCATGGAGTGAGGCATTACTGGCCAGCTTACCGAAATTACGCCCAATGGTACGGCTTCCACTCATCCAACAAGTCACAAAAGAAGCCAGATGAACATCTAAGGCACAGCAGGGCTCGCTTACCTCAGATCGAACACTTTTTCACATAGGTGTTATACAGAAATCCATCCATCCAGTGTGAAAGTGACTAATTGTCATTGTGAACACACTCGCACCACAACGGAATGTGGCTTCTGCATTTAACCCATCACACTTGCAAAACCTATTGATCAACATAATAAGAGCCTGTTTTGTCAAAATATTTTTGCCACAAGCTTACTCAGGGTAACTCAGGCTGGTTGTATGGAAAAAACCCTCATAAGATGACAGACTAAGGAAAATCTTACATTTTGTTTATTGGGCGGAGGTTTTTTTTCCCCAAAGCGACTTCCAGGACGTGGAGCAGTGTAGCAGGACAGTACCTTGCTCAAGGGAACCTCAGTAGTGCCTGGGCTGGGACTTGAACCAGCAACCTTTAGGTTCCAAGGGTAATGTCCTAACCACTAGGCCACCACTGCAGCACCTTCAAGTGCAATTTTCCTGTAGTGTGGTTCAGATATCCACTCTAGGAGGCTGACAGTTTTTAAGCTGTTGCTAAGTCACTAAATACCCAGTCTGGTTATGGGAAGGTTTGTGCAGGGCTTAATATGTGCGTGAACTTGTTTTAGTGGGTCTGAATAATCTGAATGAAGGTCTGTGATGATGTTAAAAACAACATCAATGCTGTTTATCACTTACTACTATTATGATTATTCTTCTCTTAAACATTAAACAGCTTAACAATATTGATTAAACCTTGTGACCAGCAGCGGTGCCAGAATTGCCAATATGGATAGCAACAAATCATCTTTGATTGATCCCCGACTTTCACTCCCATGACCAGGGCCACATTGAAATATTTTTTGTTAACTATGAGGGTGTGCAGTGTAACCAACCTCAGAAAACTGTAGGGAAATGATCAGTACTGTAAAATACAGTATACACCAATCAGCCACAGCATTTTACACCACCTGCCTAATATTGAAGATAGACACACAGTAGCTCTTGTGTGGGATTGGACCAGATAGGCTAGACTCCCCACATGCATCAGTGAACCTTGGGTACCCATGACCTCATTGCTGATTCAACAGTGTTCTTCCTTGGATCCACTTTGGTAGGTACTAACTACTACATACCATAACTACTTCATCCATGATCCACATTTCCAAAACCATTCCCATGGAACTGCCACAACCACAGCAAACAAACAGGGTAGTTCCTCCACCCACACTTAAGTGGTGAGTGCGTTCATACATAAAGACACAGAAGCTGATCTTTTCCAAGCTTGTGCATCCTTGAAGATGACAAAGTGTCAAGTTTACCCGTTCTTCTTACTCAAAGATTCTATTGCTTTAGTAGTGAATAGATATTGAATTAAGCTTTTGAATATTGTTCACTGACATTTGATTTACATAAAACTTGAATTGAATTTGCTTAATGGGGGCCTAGACCTTTAAGGAATATGTGGGCAAGAAATCACAAAAAACTAAAAACTGTTTATGGTTAATGAAGTTTATATGGGGCAGTGTCTAAAGTTACTTAAAAGGTTCGGGAAAAGTCCTTCTAAATTGTGCTCTGCTGACACAACACTGATGGAATGTAGTGGAATGCTTAAGTGTGATCTTTCGGCTTTTTAGCAGTAAAATGCCATAACTTTGTTTCTGATTGAGATATCATACAAATTCCAAAAATACTCTGTATGTGTTCATTTTGAAAGCATTTCATGTCCAAAAAGGTCAACATTTCCCCATGTAAAGGATTTCTGCAGGCCACCATTCATATATGGAACTTTTTCAAGCTTTTTGAAAAAGCATCTCAGGTGATTCCTAAAGCTGCTTGCGAGAATGACAAGTGTGCAAGATGTGTCAAAGCAAAGGGAGCCCACTTTGAAGAATCCAACTCATGAATTGTCCTTTGAAAGACATTTCCATGGTCACGGTGCAACTCCATGTTTGACTTGTTGACTACTTTAACAAATAGAAAATGGTAAAAATAAGAAAAACGTTTCTGATATTTTCAAACATCAGGCTGGTGACTCTTTGAGAGTCAGCGGACTCTGTTTAGATTTCCAGATGAGCCATACTTAAAATGTTTACCCAAACGTTCTGGCAAAAGCTTTATCTGTGACGCCTGACTCACACTGTGATTATGTTAAGTCTAACTAGTTGTGCACAAGGGAGCCATTCACCAAACCCACATGAATCCCTGCTTTGAACTGCTGCCTCATTTCTCAGTCACGTCTTCTGTGATTTGTGATTTGCTGGGGGGAAAAAAGAGAGCTTTTTTGAAGAAGGAGGCCCGATTCCACAGCGGAGGTTTTGTGTATCCCAGTACTGTTATATTGCCTGAAATTTAAGGCAAGGCATGAGAAGCGTGCCTTGCTGTGGTCCACTCCAAGGAATTTTGCCTCTGAGAGCAGTTGAGACAGATGTATTCCTAAATGGTCTTCGCCCTGAAAGACCATTAAGCCTTAAAAAAGCCTCCTTACTTAAGAGAATAAAGCCTACTCAAGCTTCAATAAACATGCCTGCCTCTGAAGACTCGCCTATAGCTGCATTTGGGAACTGCCAAACAGCAGCACAGCGTCTGCAGGATTAACCGAGAGTTCATTTTACAAAAAGCACCACAGACCAACACTAAAATGCCAGTGAACCGTTTGTTATGCTGAACTCAACGTCGTTCTACTGACTAATTACATTATTGCTCTCAAATTGCTGAACTGCGCAATATATTTAGAAGACAGTTCTAATCATCCAGTTCAGCTTGTTTACTGTAACAGGTGTTTATTCGCATATACAGATTAAATAATAGAACAACATTGGCAGTAGAGGGCAATAGCAGGCTCACCATGCAGCTAGAGTCACCACACCCAGTCCCAGGATCTATTTCCAATGTTGAAACATTACAAATATTAGGCGATTATGTAGCTTCATTGTGTAGTAATTGCCTGCTCTGGTTATCATTTTGATAAATTGTTACTATATGCTTCTCGGTATATTATCTGTACTTAAAGATATTGGCCAATAGCACGTTACATTAAAAAGAGCGCATAATTAATCGTGTTACTTAGATTCAGCACAGTGCAGATTGTAAAGAAATGAATAAAAATCACTGTATATAGTTAAAATGTGGCAATTATGATTATTTGTGTCTGTACCAATTTATCAAACTAAAATACACCTACTGATTGCACGAACATTTTAATTTAAATCTCAATTTAAGTGCCAGGAATACGTGTAGGATATTACTCTCATCTTACTACTCACTAGTCTCATTCTCTGGAGGGATGGAGCTCCGTTCAATACCTTTCATATGGGTTGGTGTCCAGCATCAGTACCTTTACCACATAAAGCCATCACAGAAAAATCGAGGCTGTTACTGTAGCAACGGGGGTCAAACTAGACTTAAACTAAAACTTAACGCAACATTTTTTAATAGAAGCATTAAATGAGAAGGTGTCCACAAACCTTTGTGTATATAGTGTATATTTCCTAGAATGTTATATTAAAAACTGGCGGCGCTCGCTTCTTTGGACCCCCCCATGCCTTCAAAAAAAAAAAAAAAACTCTCAGACTGATTAATTAGAAGAAGGTGCCTTTGATTCACGATGGGCTCATTAGCTCCAACAGAAAGATTGTGTGAGGACGAGGAATGCACTGGGACGATGTTAATTGCCAAAAGGTCTCTCAAAAGTTCATGGGCACAAGCTGGAAGCTCTAGGTGGCAGTAGAAGTGGGTTGTCAGTCAGTGTGGAAATACGTGATGCATGATAATGAGTCATTGAGAAGCAATCAGCGTACGCAAATGTCACCCACCGTACTGGCACGCAGACCTGCACTTCTGCCGTCATCAGGTGAAGCCTGGGCCTCTATGGTCTTCTGGGTTTTCTACATGCATTAAGCATGCATGTTGTGGCCTGTAACTGCATGCAGGAGGACTGTAGTTTGTCATTTCAGGGATAGTGTTACCTACTGGCTGACGTAAAGTATAGGTGCATAGGAAACATAAGACCATACAGTTACATGCAAAAGTTTGAACACCCCAGGTCGGGTGTCGTTGAAGTTCCTCTATGGTGACCAAACTATTGTGATTGGTTCTGGGGTGGCACGGTGGTGCAGTGGTTAGCACTGTCGCCTCACTGTGGTCCTGGGTTCGATCCCTGGGTTGGCCACAGGTGCCTTTCTGTGTGGAGTTTGCAAGCTCTCTCTGTGTTTGCGGGGGTTTCTTCTGGGTGCTCTGGTTTCCTCCCACTGTCTAAAGGCTCCAGTAGGTTGATTGGATGCTCTAAATTTGCCCATATGTGTGTATGAATGGTTGTCTGTCTATGTGTTGCCCTGCAATGGGTTGAGCCTCCTGTCCTGGGTGTTTCCTGCCATAGGCCCGCAGTCAGCTTGGATTGGTTCCAGCTTTCCCACGACCCAGAAACGGAAGAAGTGGTTTAGAAAATGGATGGATGGATTGGTTGTGTGAGGCATTAATTGCAAAAGTTTGGGAACCCCTGCTTATGGATTTGACCCGTCTATCTATCCATCCATCTATCCATCCAACTGCCAGGGAACTTCCATTTCGGGTCGTTGGGAAGCTGGAGCCAATGCCGGGTGACTGCGGGCCTATGACAGGAAACACCCAGGACAGGAGGCCAACCCATCCCTGGGCAACACATAGACAGGCAACCACTCACACATACACACTCACACCTATGGACAATTTAGAGTATCCAGTCAACCTATTGCAAGCCTTTGGACAGTGGGAGGAAACCAAAGCTCCCAGAGAAGTTGAATTAATTGGAATTAGTTTTTTCAATGCTAGTTAATGACGAGGCAAACATCTAAAACGGTGCCATGATTATTTGTGGTCTATAAAACAAGTCTAAAAGATGAACTCTTAATTTAAACAAAATCCCGGCCCAATCAACCCGATTTCCTTTCAAACAGTACATCAGAGGCCCGAAAACGCCATTAAATAGCACCAAACAGCTGTAAAAGAATGTGTCCTGGGTAGTGCTCACATTAAATGGACGCCACATGCCACCCTGGGGTAACTGGGGTAACTGGGATATACTGTCCCGGGCGTGGTAGACCTTGTTTTCTTAGCAAAATGATGCTGTTGCATAACAGTGATTATTATGTTAAGCTTTGTTTCACTGAAAATTCTTTTACTCATTATTTACGTGATCTGTGATGAGTTGTTCTCGACAGGCCTGCACACTCAGAGGCACATGCCGCACTCCCAAACATGTACTGCCTCTTAAATCTCTGGCAACCCGAATCTGAGGCAGAAAGTCCAGTTGGACCTGATTTTGACAGATGGCATCGGCTTTTGCCTGCAGTTGCGCACTAATGTATCCGTAATTGCTCCATCTGTTGTCAGACTGGGGTAATGAAGCCTTTCGTCTATTCTGAACATTCCTTTCCACTTACTGTTTTTGCCTCTTCTTCTCTCAGTCATTTCTCTGTAATGAAGTCTCTGCATAGTTTCGTGATTGCTGCATTTCTACTTTCGAAGGTCTTAAGCAGTAGCACGTGTCTAGTGACTGTTGTGCACCCCTCGCAAATTTCAAACATTTACAATAGATACAAACAGATTGAAGAGATAAGTTAAAATTACATATGGCTACTCACTCATTCAATGAGAGTTTCACAGTTTCTTCGAGAATTACACACACTACTTTTGAGATACAAGTGATCTTGTCCCATCCTGCTATCTGGACCACCCTGATGTCTTACTTCTAGTTGTTTTTACCACTGGAACCCACTCACTCCTGCTGAGAAGGGCCCCATACAAACAGCCCTTCAGTAAGGTTCACTTACTTGAACAACCATCTTTGCAGCCCAACTACACACTAGGAACTGCTGCGCCTCGTGTACCCTCAGCCAGATCGCCCATCTTTGGGGCTTCTTTAGGATCTGTTCCAGACTTGTTCAACCAATACCAACCATCTTTTTGTAGGTCACGCTTCATATGGAGATATGTCACTTCTAGCTATAGGCTTTTAGCTGCCACCTCTAGAAACTGAGATGCTTTCCTTTTCTTTCGGTTGTCTGTGTCTACCAGAGGAAGATGGGTTTCCCTTATGAGTCTTGGTTCCTCCCAAGGTGTCTTCCTCCAGCTTAGGGAGTTTTTCCTTTCCTCTGTCGCCACTGGCTTCCTCATTAGAGGCTTGGACATGGGTTCTGTGAAGGTGCTTTGTGACAACATCACAGTCAAATTGACTTAAAAATGTCCACTTACAACACAGCTTTCTGCTAAGTTTTGATATGCAGTGTTCACAGTGATAAAACAGTACTGTCTTGCCTTGTGTGTACCTCTTCCCCATGTTTTAGGTTTAAACCTTCTCAAAACTGCTGTAAAACAATGTCTTGCATCTGGCAGCTTATACATTGCAAATTCAGATATTGTATATGATATCAGATACATGTATATGAGGTCAAGAGTGCCATGAGGGCTTCTCACTCTAGGATGGCACATTTCACATCAAACCTCTCTGAATGAAAGAGTAAAAGAGCAGCAGTGATTGCTTATGGGGGTGGGGGTGGGCTGGGGTGCCGTGCAGCTACAAGCTAACTGAATGTAATGGGTTTTTTTTTTAGCATTTATATCTGCTAGTAAGATACTCAACATTACTCAAAGTGTAAATGAGGTGTGAGCATCACTGTGATGCTACAAAATGCATCTCTGATTAATATAGGAGCCTATTGCAAGTGACTCAGAAGCAGAACGGTTAGTACTTCAGGTCTAAAATTAGCTTTATGCTTTAGGCTCATGTTGGCAGCCCTTCAACGTCAAGAAGAGCGGAATCACCAGGTGAAAGTAAACGGCCATGTACAACAGTCAATGTTTTGGTCTGGTGGAAGGGTGATCAAGAGTACAGGTTACAGGCCCTTATAATACATTTTATCTTAGGGAAAACACTGCTCTAGTGAACAACATGGTATATAACAGCCTTGGCCTTCACTGCAGGTTTGCTCTTAAAGCGGGTACAGTCCCTGCCTGCGCACGCTGTGATGTATTCATTCGCATGTCACAGTGGTCTACTCAGTGGTTCATGTAGAGCTCTGCAAGAGCTGCTATTGGGGTTTGATCGCTCAGCAGGAGCCAGAATGTGACCTCTATCCCTGCTCTCTACTGTTTGCCTGAACCAGCAGCATTTGACATTTCCCGTTTCAGCCAGCCAGAATAGCCTGTGACAGCTACAGCGTACACACACACATACACACACACAAATGAAGTCCACATACACAGCGTACTGTGCTGGCTGTGCCCCACCACCTCCACATTATATAACCCAGTGAACACTGCATTTTTTATTTATATTCTATTTTTATTTGCCATATCCAAACTTTAATTCGTTTTTTGTCTTCCTGTCTGCATTTTTATGCACTACTTGAAAACGCCAATTTTATATTGAACATGGTATGATGTATGGACCAACAGAAGTGTTAAAAAAAACAAAAATGTATATTATTACATCAATGTACATTAAAGTTTGGCCCCTCTCCAACAGATGAAGCATTTTGATTTCTCTGTTTCTCTGATATAGCATTGAATTAAATATTGTCCTGGAAGGTGCCAAAAATGTTCCTTGCTTTCTTATAATGTTGACAAGTGTGAGCTAAAACAGTGACGTCATATAGGCAACCAGTGGTGAATATAACTAATAAATGAACTAATGATAATAAAAAGTGCTGACAAACAATGGCACCCCTATGGGATTCCAGAAGTATGTTAGCACCAAGCTAACAGGGTTGCACACTTAGCTTTTTGGGTAGATTAAACATGTCTGAAGCCTGTAAAGGACATTGCACTGTACAGGACATTGTTTTATCTTAAGCTTATGTCAGACACATTAACATCTTGCATGTAGCATTTTTAGAGTAACTCCTTCAGTAAAGAGCTGTTTCTGTTTATCATCTGACAGAAACCAGCTGGTTAGACTGTCGTCCACATTCATAGTCAATGGCATATCCAGGGCTTCTCTACAACTTATATTTTAGGGCAGTGGTGGCCTAGTGGATAGGACCTTACCCTTGGGACCTGAAGATCGCAGATTTGAGTCCCGGAAATGTAAATTTAATGATAAACAGGTATTTTCCAGGAATGAAGAACTTGGTTAATTTACAGCTTTCCTGAGGCTTACAAAAATACATGAAGCCCTAAATGTTAATGCAGAGGTTCTCTAACCTTTGCGGCTTTACTTTCACACCTTTCTGTCCAGTTCATCCCAACCCAGCTTGTAGGAGCTGAAATCTGGAGACTGTCAATGAACTGAATCTACTGCTGAATTCTTTTCTTCTAATGTTGTGACTCATTATCTCTGTTTCTTGCCTTTTCCTCCCCATTGTGATAGTAATATACAGTACTACCTCCTATACTAGGCAGTGGTGGCCTAGTGGTTAGGACACTGCCTTTGGGACCTGAAGGTCGCAGGTTCGAGTCACAGCCCGGGCACTACTGAGGTACCCTTGAGCAAGGTACCGTCCCACTACACTGCTCCCCGGGCGCTGTTGATAGCTG
>JBBPDA010000037.1:13521129-13532865 GCA_037974385.1 Arnoldichthys spilopterus | reverse complement strand
GTGTGATGGGTTAAATGCAGAGGTCACATTTCGTTGTGGTGCTTGAGTGTGTTCACAATGACAAATAGCCACTTCACTACCTGATCACTACTACAGTACTGTGCTAATAATGCATAAGAGGGTGTAGGAACAATGTGTTCCAGCTGTGCTTTTGTTCAGACAGAGGGGTTTGTAGGTCATCAGCAGAAGTTGGGGCTCCTGTGGGAATTGTTTGGGTTAACCTTCAAGGCTTCATTTACTTCCATTGCTGCAGGAAAGCTGTAAGATCACCAGGTTCCTAATGCTTGGGGAAACGCCTGTTCATGAAATCTACATGATTTTTCAGGTTTTGGACCTAAACTTTTTATTTATGATGTATTTATTTATTGCAGCCACTTATCTTTGTACAATTTAGGATTATTCACTGTAACTGAACTGCTTAAATCACCAGTAAAAACAGGGCGTTCCAAAATGTTTGACCGGTAGTGTACGTATGGACACGAAGACCTGGGAGAACACACCTGAGCATTCTAAAGACTGGAAATGCACAAGGAACCAAAATAAATCGAGGATCTAAACAGGGCATAGGGGGCAAAACTTCACAATTGGGTGAAAACGCAGCCTAAAAAGCTCTGAGGGCTCTTGTCTGTAGGCCACATAAGCAGAAACACATCACATACGATGTGATAATTCATATAATCTCTGTATAATCGACTATATTTCTGTTAATTTGGCTTTGTTTAGTATTTGCCATTGTTTGGTGATGCAATGCGTTGATTACAAAGTGAAGTGAGTTTAGAAAGTGGAAAACCTTTGCTTTTTTACGAGGAGAAATGTGTGACACACAGGCATTCTGTGCGTACTTTCTACAGCTGGGGTATGTTATCAGCAAGGTTTTTTTGCAGTCGGGGGTGAAGTGATAGTGAGGCCAACTGAAGCCATGCAGGGCCCAGCACAGGAGGAGATAGAGTCCTGTGGGCCTTCAGGAGGAAATGCTCTCCTTGTTATCTAAGCCTCTTACGCATCATAGGGGACAGCGTGCGAAGGGTTGGAGCGACTGATAACGTCTTCCCCAACTGAATTTTTGACCAGGCGCATATACGGTGCCATGTCACTGAGAATGCATTGGCCCTGCCACATTATGCTAATGTACCAGCTCAAATGTCAGGACAGAGAATGGGCTGTAACTCAAAGGGCATGCAGGCATGCTTTGCTTTCTCAAATTTCTGAATGTCCAATCAGTAAAAGTATTGCAGTCAAACATACGTACAGCATGACTATCAGTAAATCTATGAGATGTATTCATTCGAAATAGTAGAGGTGTTGCACTGTGCAAAAGTATACAGACCTTCCTTATTCTAGAATTTAGCCTATTTAAGGTCCACCCATTGCACACGTAGCTGTATAGACTATATATAGTCAGTCAAGCATCAGCTACAGAATATAACGCCCCCAACATTGGGTTAAGGAGCAGTGAAACTACTTCGGGACTGGGGTCCAGCCAGTCGCAAAGTAGCATTTGTGATCCTGTTCCTGACCATTGCTTTCATGACAATGCAATCAAATCCTCACAACAATGATCCAATAGAATAGAAGAAGCTGTTGCTGCAGCAAAGGAGGGACACATTCCTGCTGTTAATACCATATTATACAGTACTGTGCAAAAGTCTTAGGGACCTGAGAAGAATATGCCTAATAGCTATTCAGCTGGTCCCAAAAAACCCTAATATTACAAAAAAATTAAATAATATAAAGTAATAGAGTTAACAGTGACTTTATGATGAAGCGTTTGCCTAACCATTTGTAGTGCTCTTCTTGTGGATGTCCAACATTACTTAGATGTCCCACCAAATACCTGGTTTGGCTCAGGCAGTATACAATAGGTCATTAGGTTAAATCAGGTGTGCTGCTCATGGAATTTCATATATCCATGCAATGACTGGAGGCATGGAGGAGACATCTGGAAACACACTTGTGTTCTTCTGTCCAGCTCACAAAATATCAACTAGTGTTTTGAAAGCAAAAAAAGTTGCCTAAGACTTTTGCACAGTTCTGTACATTATACATATTACATTTGTTGCGCTATCTAAGTAGTTGCCCTGTACTGAACATGACTTAACCCCTTAAACTGTTCATTATAGTCATTTTTTAAGCTATGTAAGTTATGCAGTTTAAACAGTAAGGAACTAAAGCGTGGTCACACATGTAGGCTCTTGCCATTTAATGGGTTAAATCCACCACCAGATCTTTGAACGAACTCTTGAGTCAGTGTCAAGTTCTGATGCATGTAACCTTCCACCGCTTTTCTTTAGAACAAGGCTTCAGAGTCCCAGGTTGATTCCCCTTTGCCACGCCAGTCTCAGGAGAAGTGGCCTGCATTGCACTTCTCACTTTACTCTAGGCAAGACAGTAATGTTCTCATAGCACAAATAGCACCAAACCACTTGTGGCCACCCAAATTCTGGCATACGCTCCTGTGCTGGAAGGCCTCTATGTCTTCCTTTAACAGTGCACACATAGAAATTCCCTAATGAAACCCTCACTTGTCAAGTGGGGTTTTCAGAGGCATTACTAAAAGGACTTCATGGATCTCTAGCTCTTAGAGTATTGCCGGTGTGATTGGAGATTTGGATTGGTAACCGAAGTTACATTTTAGCCTTTCGGAGAACAAGCCCAGTCTTGAAGCTGAAGGGCTGAACCCTGGAGAGCTAGACATCCCACTCACTATCTCACAGCAGCCACTTATGTCATCATTTCCAATCCATGAAATGTTGCACAAAAACAGGGGCTTTCTCATAGAAGCATTCCACGCCGAACCCAGAACCGAAAATGTAATTACTTCCTGCAAAGAAGTTCTGGAGGAATTCAGCCAGCGTTCCGCATTCCCCACTGTTGTGCTGTACTGTTTTCATGGTACAGAATTGCCAGTTATGGGTATTGTGTGAATGCTTGGAGGATGTTCCCTGAATTCAGACCTTGTTGCATTGTAAACTAGCCTGCGAGCTACAACAAGCATGAAGAAACCTTTTTCTGTGGTTGCTGCCCATTGTACCTTGAAGTACTGTAGTGATTCTCCTCGTGTGTGATCTGAAGTGACTCTGGGCATTAGGTGCTTGCCTGACTGTGGCAAACCTATTGTAACATTTACGCTCACCAAACATAATGCTTGCAGTAAGTGAACACAGACCCTTGGGTGCACAGGGGAGGTGATCCGACAAATTGAGGTTGTAACCAAATTTAAGTTAGCCTTCGTGTATTTACAAAATTTTCTCCTCTCTCTTTTTGTAATTTTTGTTATTCTTTTTTATTATTTAAACTATTAATTTAACGTTATTTAATTTTATTGTACATCCCACCGGCAGGGTGGAATACCAGTGTTGTGTTCTCTATTCACTATTTTTTTTTTTTTTTACTGTGAAACTTGGTAAATTAACTATCAAGCTGCACTTCAGGGATGTGGACAATGGAGTAACTGAATGGCAGATGTGGTGACCTCTGCATATAACCTATTCCAAAAGTGACTATTTGTCATTGTGAACACACTCAACCACCACAACAAAATGTGACTTGCACACATGGAGCATCGGGCAGCTATCAGCGGGGAGCAGTGTAGTGGGATGGTATCTTGCTCAAGGGTATTTCCGTGGTGCCCGGGCTGGAACTTGAACCTGCAACCTTAAGTTCACAAGGTTAATGTCCTAACTACTAGGCTCTACCACTACCACTACCACTGCTCATCACAAAATATCAACTACCTATTAGAAAAAATAACCTTAATACTTTTAATGCTTTCTTGCGTTTATTTAAACATTAACTTGTGATTTTTTATAACAAAAAGATATTTTTAGCTGCAATAAAACCTTTTAAACAATTTGCTTAGGCGCCTATGACATAGTAGCTAATGGGTTGCTATGGAGATATCAGTGGATCAAAAATGTTTTACGAGGTTATGACGTCCTAGAAAATGGATGATGCCTTGGGCAGCAACCTAACTAATTAAATAACTTGGGAGTTTTTGAAACACACCCTCAGGTTGGAGAGAAAACTTGCAATTTATGTGGAATCTGTTGACTACAGTAGGTTGTTTAGATCTACTATAGAGGGTAATGTATATAGGAATACCTGATTAGCTAAGGTTCTGGAGATACTGGATGTTACTAAAGGTACACAAAAGCAGAAAGGGCTTTATTTCGATTTTAGCATAAGAAACACAATGAGTGATGATTTGACTTTGGTACTTGAGTCAAGCCATTATTATTTTACTTCAGCCAAAGGATTTGGTACAATCCGGCCTAAAGCTGCTGTGCTTAGCCTCAGTTGCCTCATGACACATGACTTTATCTGCTTATGGTTTTTGACTTAATAAACAAAACTGGCAATCAAAATCATTTTGGCAGAGGGAGGGGTTTGATTTGTGTATGCAAATTAGATTTCTTTTCATTACAAGCTTTCTAGACATGGAGAGGATTTGGGGCGGGGCATCTGTCAGCATTGCTCTCTTATTCAGAGAAACCAGCAGAAACATGAACTGGGGCTGGACAGCTGACAACAGACCTAATTTTGTGATGCAGGCTTCACTGCAAAGTTGTCTGTTTACACTTTTCTCTTTGTCCTAAAATGGCAGGAGCCAGGCATGTCAGGGCTCCCTGAGGGTCTGTTGGCTATGTCAATGCTGAAAAGGCCTGCTGACAATGGAAAGTTGCTTATGATGGATTCATATAAAAATCAGAGAGGGGAAAGATGTTTTCCCTTCCATGTTTCTATACAGGCAGCAGGGCTGTTCTTTGCTTCTCTGTAAGGACCCAGCCTTTGGCCATGTCATGGCTACATGCACAATGATTTGACCCTTTTGAGCTGATGCTGATGTATATTTTCATAAATTGGTGATGATTCTAATATGTGAATATTTTTTTTATATTCAAAAATTGCGTTAGCATCTTTCATGGTTAGCATTACCAACAGATAGTAGTTTCTGTAGGGTTACAAGGGCAGTAACATGAATAAAATGCAGGCATTGTAGGCCAGCATAGGCTTAACATTCTGCTCCTCCTGACTACAGTAAATACACCATATAACAGCTTTATTTATTAGCCAAATACACAATATAACCGATTCTAACCGATATAACCGATATAGCCATTCTGTGCTGTTTCTGATGTGAATTGTTTTACAAAAATTGGTGTCAAATACATTTTTTTAAATTTAGAAATTGAGTTAGCATCTTCCATGTTTAGCATTACCAATAGATAGTAGTTTCTGTATGGTTACAAGGGCAGTAAGATGAATAAAATGCAGGCATAGTAGGCCAGCATATGCTAAAGATTCTACTCCTCCTGACTACAGTAAGTACAGCATATTACAGCTTTAATTATTGGTCAAATCCAAATATCTATTAAATGACAACACCAATATTAATCAAACATTCTTAAATCTTCCCAGGCCTTTTTTTTTGGTCAGATTAATTCTTTTTGCCCTGACAGTTCACATTCATGCTTGGAAGTGACTCATATCTATCATTAGTGTGAACTCATCTCTCCACTGAAAGCACCTACAAGTACCTAAGATGCAGCCAGTACCGAATGATAAAGACAGTAATGTCTGCATGCGCAGAGGACTGCAAAAACCTATATAGATTCTGGTAGAAGGTTGTGATTACAATCATATGACCATATATCAAATATCAGATGTAGGACCACTTATGGAAGTGGCTCAAATCTGATTTGAAAAGACCACTTTTCTGTTCACATGACTTGAAAAAATCATATCGGTCTCACATTTAGGAAAAAATGTGTACGTTTGAGCCACTTCAACCCTTTAATGTGAACACAGCTTTCATCTTTGTTCTTAACTTGCAGTGGCAGGAACAGGCATTTCCAGCTGTTCGTCTCTGCGGCCTTCTTTAGTGCACTCTAACGTTGGCTAGCCAGAACCTCCCTCGTGGGGGCCCTTGACGCTTGCACTCAGACATCCAGTCACAGACTCTGGCAGACATACACACACACACACACACACACACACACACACTGCAGCCCAGAGCTGGCTCTGCAGCACAGCTCAACAGAGTGTGTGAGTGAGTGAGTGAGTGAGTGAGTGAGTGAGCAGGAAATCCTGGAGCACTATCTGACCAACTCAGAGCAAGCAAGTCCAGGGCCCAGCCGGAAAGCAGGAGGAGCACATGGCTCGGGTTTGGAAAGAGTGAGCAGGTAGGAGGAAGTGAAGTGGTGGGAGTGACTGTGCATCCTGTGCTGGATTAGCACGTGCTAAGAGGTGAGGCTTCTCACAGCAACCTGGCTGCAGCTCAGCCGCTCGGACGTCCCAAGTGTGACGACAGCTGTCGGGGCAAGGCGATGCAGGCAGACCTGAGATGACACGCGGCACTCCTTTCTTCTTCAGCGCTACTTCTTTTCTTCCGTCCCGCCACTCTTCTTAAAGGCTGCTCCTCCCATCCTCGAGCGAACGGGGCTGAATTAATCAGAGGTGCCTACGCTAAGAGGATCAATAGCTTACATTGTGCCATACACGACTGCAGCCAGCAGATTCCCTTTCCTTGTGAAGTGTGTCTACAGTGTGCTCCTGGGCTCAGAGGCATCCCACTGGTAGGTCCTGCCCCATCGTTTTTCTCCATGGCATCCAGGAGGACAGCAGGGCAGCAGAAAAGGGGTGACTGTGTGCCTCTTTGGGCGTGCTGGAGACGCAGGCATGCGGTTCCCTCTCTGAAATGAAACCTTCCTTTTGGGTGACTTGGAGAGTGAGAGAGAGAGAGAGAGAGAAAGAAAGGGTGGGAGGGAGGGAGGGAGAGACGGCGCCTTCCCTCCTTGGAAGACAATAATATGACTTCACGATGAGGATGTGCCAGAATGAATTTGACATGTTAGCCGGGAGAATTCCACGGAAAAGGCAGGAAAGTGACGACTCCTACGCCACCCTTTGCTTTCTGTTTTTGCTTTACTACTACAGAACAGCTTCAACAAGGGTGCCCTGACTTTTTTTTCCCCTTCTATTTTTCCCATTTTCGTTACTGTTAGATGAGCCGTAGCACTGAAATGCTCGTTTTGTTGCCTTAAAACTGTACTCTTGGCTTTCTGCAAAACTTTGGCATGGAGTAGAATATCACAGAGGACAATGCGCTCTGTATATTTGCTAACAGCTTCCATGTGTTTGAGAAGCCTTGGAAGGACCTACGAGGAAGTATGCAAGGTGTGGAAATAATGTCATTCTCCCGACCCCGTGTGAGGGCTATTTATTTTTGAAAGAGGAGCCACGCAGACCACACCTTTGCTTAAATGAAGACTGGCCGCACTTTCACAGGAAGGGACAAAAAAATGATGCAAGTCAATAATTTCCCATTCAGGAGGCATTCCTGGATATGGTGAGTGCTACTCTTCCTTTACTCACACACTACAAAACAGAGTGCATTGTTTGAGCCTGTGTTTTGGATCATAACATCATGATATTCCAGTGTCAGGTCAAATCTTATTTATAGACCAGGCTCATACACAGATGAGCCCGGAGATTTGTATTAATCCTGAAGCAGACGTCCGCTTGGTGAAAGCATGGTCAGACCAAAGGCTCACTGGCTACACTGAGTTGGAAGAGAACAGATGAGGTTGAGGCCTTTGTGTCGCTTCCTATCATGGTTGGCAGACCTCCACCACAGGCCCAATGCACGTCAGAGCCTCTGCAGCTTAAAGACCTGCCGACGTGAATTCCCCATTACATTTTGGTGAAATATTCAGAAGAATGTCCTACGAATGAGACAATATGAACATTTTCTGTCATGATTTACCATAGGGGTGGACGAAATGGCAAAAAAATCAGGATATTTTGAGAAATTTCAATGATTATGCGACATGTTACGATATGTATTAAGATGGAACAAAGGAAAAAAAGCCAAACAGTGCCATATTTTTCTAAAAAATCAAAGTATGAGTACAAATACTTTGTATTGAGTGTTTTTCACACCGCAGTACAATATGTTCACTTTAGACTAATGAGTTTCTTAAAATTAAACATGAAGTTTATGCATGAAGATATGCTCAGAAAATCATATTGTGACCACAGTTTATCACAATAATGATAAATATCTTCATATTGCTAATTCGCAGTATTGGCAAACTGTACTTTTATAAGCACATTGAAATCATTTCACTACAGTGCATAAACAATATCTAGGCAGGTGAAATGACCCTACATCTAGTTAATATATCTGATTTTTCCCAATTTTAGGTAGTTGTTTGGCAACTTTTTTGGCAATATAGCGAGATTTCACAAAATCACAAGTAAAAATGTCTTATAATAAACGTACAAATCTTATAATAAGCTTACACAAGTTTTAAAAACGAGAAATATTAGATATACAGACTACACCTTAAGATAACCAATTAAAAAAATGTATTTAATTAAAATGAAATTAAATTTTTTTATCAGCAAAATTGCTGACTATTAAGATTATGACTATGTAAACATGCAGCGACTATAACTGTAGCAGTATGCACTGCACGTCCACTGTATACATTTTTTTGGAAAGTGGTAATCGTACAGGTTTATCAAAAATATTCATACTTGAAAAGGTGTCTGATTATCTCTGGTTTTTATGTTAAAGCAAAATTACGAAAGGTGACTAGTCTATCCCTAACAATAACCATTGTAGTCAGAATGGAATGTACTGAAAGACCAAAAAACGTTTCACATCAACTTCCATTAGACGTAAAACACATTTTTGCCTTCTCTGAAGTTACCATTTTAGAGACACTGGTCATTTTTGCTTGTGGTGTGTTTTGGATTTGTTTGTTTGCTTATGGTGTGACGTCACACATCTGAAATCTGAATTCACTGGGCCTTCAGTGCTGGTGCTTAAACACTCCCTGCTGCTCAGACCCTGCCTCCAATTCCCTGCCGCCACGCTTCTTGCTTCATGATGTGAATTGCGCTGTTTGTGCTAACTGATGGTCTAGCCGGTTGAGGGCGTGACACTGTTTGCTCTTTGTGGTTTTGCAAGACCACTCACTCTGAAATGCTTTTAACACCTGAGTACGAGCAGCGCTCGCTTGTGTCGTCATACTAGTGTTGAGGTTTTTCTCGAGAAAGCACAACAGCTATGAATCAACTATGACAGCCATGCTTGTTGGCTTTCCCGTCTTTCTTCCTCTTGCTCTTTGACGTAATTTAAACAGCGAGACTGACAGGCTGACAGCAGAACGAATGTGACATACCCAGCAGTGCTATGCAATTACACGAACGTAGCACGCAGAATGCAGTCCGACCAGGCAACATTTTACGCTCGCTGGCTGATTTGCTGGGTGGATTGTGTTTGGCTTCTTTGAAACTGTCTAGACAAATATAGGCGTCATAAAAGTGAGGGAGGCACACTGACGCTAGCCACATGACACATGACCTTAAACAAAGCTGCACTCATGGTAACTATACATTTCCGCCCATACCTAAAGCAGTTTCCCAGCATTTGTAGGGCAGTCATTTGCATTTTTCTTCTCTCAAGTAACTTGCAAGGCGCTGCTGTTTGCAGAAGATATCAATTCTGACAAGAATGCAGTTAGTTGAAGGTTAACAGAAGGTTAACCATCCCTTGTTAAATATTCCATAGAACACTATTGGTGATGCTTACTATAGATGGGGCCCAAGCATGAAGCAAGAAGGTGCATGACTTTGACTGAAGCTGATATTACCTTTGCCACTATTTACTCAGTGCAGGGTGGAGTTTACCTCACCACGGACAGGCGCATCTACATCCTGCTGCACTGATGTTGTGTACCATAGCCTGTGGACATGGCTCTCATCTTCACCCCGTTCCTCCAAGCTGAGAGGACTAGATCAATCATCTGACGTTTTAGGTGAAGTCGAGGCATCGTTGTTCGTTCCACTGGTTGAACAAAAAAAAAAAAATCAAAGCCATAAATGAACAGTATCATCTGAGTTAAGACTCGTCTGAAACGAAATCAGCTTCATTTGAATATGATTTCTAAGAAGCCGAATGTTGCACACCGTAAATTGGATTTCTCAGGAGCAAGCCAGGAACAATTCGATTCCCGTGAATCCTTATCAGCCTGCGAAGAGCAAGACAAGTCGCATCACTGTTTGCAAAACAGACGTTTCACTTTAGCCCCTCAAATGGCGCTGGAGTCATGAGGTCAAAGCTGAGACAAGCATGTGATTCGTGATATTCTCCAGGACAAGAGCACTTCTCTTTCCTTTGCTATGTTCCTCCGAGCTTAAGATCAAACACTATTGTAGATTATACTATACAATACTATATATGATATAGATGTAGACTTTTAACAATCAAAAAGATCAGGTGGCTTTCCAGAAATTGCTCTTGGAGCGAGAGTTTGCAAAGCGCCTTGGTGCTTGAGATCAATCTACTAGTCAAACAACAGACAGAAAAGAATTTTAATGGCATTGTATCACTGAATAATTGAGAACACATGGCAGGCCAGCACACAGTGAGGTCCAAAAATCCTCGGTCTTTTGTCTGAACAGTGACGGTCCGCAAATAGGTCAGTATAATCCCCGGCAGTCTCATACAGTACTGGACAACCCATCTCCTCTTTCACATTTGAAATTCCCATTTCTTCTATACTTTAAAACCCTCCTTAGCTTCTGTTCTTATTATGCAGGTCTGTCTATCCCTTTTGTGCAACAGAGAACAGTGGCATTGAAGCAGAGAACTGGCAGTGGGTAGTAAAAGTAAGGCCTGTAAAAATCAGGTATTAGTAATCTGACTGATGTATCTAGCAATAACCATTAATGCCTGTGGTTTATTTCAGAGATACGGTTTTTGGTAGCTTGTTTAACAATAGCCTTGTTTAGGTCCCACATTTTACCCTCAAATACATTCTTTATGTCCTCTAATGCATTGCAATACAAGCTTATTCAAAGTTCAAGATGTTTATTTGTCACATACACAGTTCTATCATATGAATACTAGTACAACGTGAATTGTGGCTTAGTTAGCTTAGGGAAAAAAGGAAGTATAATAAATAAGAAATCTAACAATAAACCTAACAATACACAGTATATACACAATATATACAGACTACAATGAATTTGTAAAGACAGAAAGTTTAGAAGGTGAATATAGAATGTAGTTTACATAGATACATAATGTGAAGTTGAAGTTTCTAGAAGTTTATTAAGCTTTTTTACTCAATTAAACAAACATTTTGTTAAATTGGGAAGCTATTAGTTAGCAGTGTAAATGACCATTATGCATATTTTAAAATCTAATACAAGTCCTGTTGTAAGAAACAGCCTGAAACATTCATTTACGCAGTGCCAATCCCAGCCTTCCTGGGGCCTTATGCAAGACCTGACTTGCCCCCACCCCACTCCCCACCTAAACCTCATTACTACATCTGCTATGCAAGTCATGTTACTTTTTCCACACTAACGCTTCCTCTGTTGTATGAATATACTCGAATAAGGTGCTCATTTAATAACTAGCCTATAACAAAAACAATGTTTTGAATGATGTCATTATAGATAAGTTTCAGTTGGCCACTTATAGGTCTCCACAAACAAATAATGTCATACATGTCTATAGAATACTGCATGTACCCTTCGGCTGAAACACAAATGGCACTAAGTCAGGGGCCCTATTTCGGACTTGGAAGTCGGGACGGGGGGTTAATGGTCAAAGCCTCATTCCGCTCAAGCTGCCGTCTGATTGGAAAGCAGAGTAGGAGGTACCGCCATGTATGATATATATATATATATATATATATATATATATATATATCCATC
>JBBPDA010000037.1:13504396-13521029 GCA_037974385.1 Arnoldichthys spilopterus | reverse complement strand
AGTAAAGAACCACACCAAGATCCTAAACTACTGCAGTAAAGAACCACACCAAGATCCTAAACTACTGCAGTAAAGAATGTTCAAGGTAACCTAGAAAAATCTCACTCAGTATAGGGCACAGCCAAAAGAAAAAGACTTTGCGTGACCTTTGATACTGTGGCCACATGGGTTTGAGAGTGTGTTAGAAAACCATCACCACCATACCACCAATAATCACCATCCTAATCAGCGCAACACTCAGGTTTACAGACAATAACATTTAAAAAATAGATAAAAGTGCAAAGAGATCATACATTTACAAAGTGTGTTATGATCAAATTCAGTAAATTAATGTACATCATTGCCCGTGGCATGGGTGAGGTGACTTACATGTATGTGAATGTACCATTGACACGAAGGCATATCATGGGATCTTAGAGAGACATATGCATAGGCAACGTCTTTTCCTGCTAAGTCTACAGTTATTTAAGCAAGACCAAGGGCTTATTCTGCACATGCTACCAGAGCATTAGAAATATTTTCTTTGTACATTTTTCAGTCAGATAAAGGTTTAAGAGAATTTACAGATTGCAGATTTTTTTTTGTTGTTGCATTTTACAATTAAATGCAAAAGTTCCTTGTATGACACCATAGGATAGCCATTTTGGTTCCGTTAAGAACCTTTCAAAACCATTTTTGCAAATGAGATGTTGAAAAAACATATTTACACAAATTTCCAGTCAAATGTAGTCAAGACAGGTTTGAATTTTGTTACATTAGCCCAAATCTTTTCTGTAAATACATTCTCAATATTTCTCATAACCTGTTCAAACTGCATCCAGAAATTGATTAAGGTGACACCGACTTGTCGATGTGGTTTAGGATGCAGTGGGACTTACTATGAGATAGAAAAAGAACTGTACATTCAGACCAAGAACCATTTTGAAACCATTTTTACGAGTGTAGGGCAAACTGCCTTGTATTATTATTACCACTTTTTGTGCTTAGTATGCGCCCATTGTTTCTTCACTGGTTTAGTGTCCGTTTGTTAGCAAGAAAAGCTAAGCCCCATGGGGAAAAAGTTCCGTCTGGGAATGTTTTTAGAATACATTTTCTCAGATGCAGATAGGGTCACAGGAAATGATGGTGGTAGCTGGGTTGCCTCTTGCCCTGGATTTGGCCAGGCAAAGGTTGGCTCAGTTGGGCTCAAGATCAGAAAGTCACCTCACCACCACTGCTTTTGGAGTCTTCAAGAATCATACCTCCCAAAAGATGACACAGTCTTGCTAGTTTTAGACGCTGATTGCGGGGTTGGACATGAGAAAATGTGGAGATGGTGATAATGGAGGTTCCAAACCACATCATAGCCCATGTAAGCAAAGCATAGCCTGCTGACCTTTTGTGAGGTCTTTTAGGCTGTTCTCAGCCGTTGTGCTAGGTTGACACATTGCTACCTTGGCGGCACCTACTTGTTAGCAGTGGCAGTAGGCGTTTTAAACGTAGCCACAGTTTATTCTCCTGCATTTTGTGTGACGCAGAAGGAGATATTTGCAGGGGCGAGGTGACCTTTTGTTCTCACCGAGTCTCATTTCATCCATGTCTAGGTCCAGGTTATCGTCAGACATGCTAAAGGGTGAAGAGTAGACTCTCTTGTTGAGACCGTATCTGATTATCTGATTTGAACAAAGAACATTATATCTGAAATGTTCACATTACTGATTTCCTCAAAAATACCCCGACTTGCTCAGTTGTTTACCGTTTCCAGATGGAAGAACTTGGGAAGCAAGCTTGGTTTGAAATCGTATTACCATTGAGGGGACTCTTCTACATGAGATGAGGCTATTATTAGTTGTTGTACTGCCAAAGCGGGAGAGTTGCTCCTCGTTCGCATGATCCTTCAAGTTGATGACGAGCCGTAGCCTATGTTTCAGACAAAGCCTGTGTGCTGTAACTACAGTAAACGCTTTGAGCTTTGCGAGCGCTCCGTGAGCAGCCATGGAAGATTGAGTGAGTGAGTGTGACTGCAGTCTCCTGCGGTGGTGATCATTACAGCAAGACAGAGTGGCACAGAGGCCTAGCTCCAGCTGGCACAGCCTATACCGCCCATCAAGGTGCTCCCAGATGATCGGCCCACATGGCACTCACTAATTAAACCTGCAACTGGAGGGGAATTTATCCCTCTCATTAGAGGGCACAGCCAGCCCACTTCCAGCACGCCTGTGGGACGGAGACGGCGGCGTCTTTCCGCTCACTGCTATTGTAATGAGTAGTGTTTAGGTAAGTGGCGAGACAAAGTGACAGCCTTCAGCGACAAATTAAGCATCTCAGACTGGCGGGCAATGGAAGACGTAATGAGGGAGTGGATTGCACGCCGATTCCCTCACACAGCGCCTTGTTTATTTGTTTTGTCTCTTCCACTAATAGAATCATGCCCTCTGAAGAGCACTGACAAATTCCCGGAGAATTTGCATGTTGTACCACGCTTGTTTTGGCAAATGTACAGCTTACCGAATTTGTGCCTGGGAATACACAGCCTCTTAGAATAAAGCTGTTGATTAACTTACTGTACATTTGATTTACCCCACATAAAGCCATGTGAAAAAGTTTGAACACCCAGCATAAAATGACATCTTTGCTCATTGAAAATAAGTGCACGTCCTCTACAGGGAGCAAATTTCCATTTTTTGCTAATTTTAGCACACAATGTCTAATTCATTGCTGATAATTCATAATATAGTGACATTCAATTAACCTTTTTTGGTTGCACTTTACACCTTACACACTAACAGAAAATCTGTCTTTTTTCAGTGAGCTATGGGTGTTAAATAATTCATGTAATGTTACAGCAAGCTTTTCTTACTGCCGGTGATATCTGTGACTTCTAAGGGTTAAGGCAACCCTCACCTCATTAGTACTAATCAATGCTGGTTACACCTTGCTCACCTACTTCTTCTGTATAGTGCTTACGGTTACCTGTTTGGAGCTAAAACATCTTAATGAAGGCTCCTTCTTAAGTGACTATTTGTCATAGTGAACACACTCAAGCACCACAACGAAATGTGACCTCTGCATTTAACCCATCACACATACAGCTACCAACAGCGCCCAGGGAGCAGTGTAGTGGGACAGTACCTTGCTCAAGGGTACCTCAGTAGTGCCCGGGCCAGGATTCGAACCTGCGACCTTCAGGTCACAAAGGCAGTGTCCTAACCACTAGGCCACCACTGCCCTGCCTCTTAAGCAGCCTTAAGTGTATTTTCAGTGTTGCATTAGCGTAGCCTGGACGGTTATGACAGGTGGAAAACATTAAAGGCTAATAAGCTTATTAAGTTAAAAGCACATATCATATGATGGGTGACGCCGGTGGTGTGATGCTTTTCTTAAAGTGTCTCGAGACGCAGAGTAGGTGTACCTGCCTAACCATTCAGATGGTCTTATTAGCCGCCAACTGCGCAAGGTCAGGAAAGACTGTGCATAATTGGAGAAGTGGTCTTCCTTATTAGGACGTTCAGGCTGCCGTAAAGCAAGCTCGAAAGGGGGAACTGAGAAGACAATAAGCGTTCCAGCATTAAACATGATCCTGACAAAACATTCCAGCGCTGCCTCCCAAGCGTCTTGCGTCAACAGACCTTAGCTTCTTGGCTTTGGAGAAAGAGCTGAGCTTGAAGGAGCAGATCTTTTGCCATAGACTCAGAACTCGAAAAGTAAAGGTGTTAACTCGACGAACTTCTCATTAACGTTTGAACTGCCGTGTTGATCACTTTTCTTTAGTGCTGAGCAGAATGGAAAAGTCATGTGCTTCAGGGCTGCACTGCTAACTGTATTTTTCTTCGCATGATAAACACATCATTTGTGTGGCTTCTCAGCTGTGCACTTCTTAAATAATCCACAGTTGAAAAGCAGCTCTATTCTTATTAATCAACCTGTAAATAGTTAAAAAATGATATTTATTAGGGCCTATATCCCACATTTTCCTTGTATTTATTTACTTTTTCTGAGGTTGACTTTTTAAAAAAAACTTTACAATAACAATAAATCATAATAAATTTTTACATTTTCTAAATGATTTTATATGATACTGTGTCTCACAAAATAGTCCAGACTGAAACCATGCTGACCGGAGATTAATAACTTCAGTGTGAATGGGCGGGGCGATAGGGAGATATATGTAAAGATTTTGGTTTTAGTGACATCATAGAAACAATGAATTCAAAACTATTTTTTCCTAATATGGACTTTGTGTTGGAGAGTAAATGTATACAATGTTTACACAATACATCCAACTTTTTTATTTCAAAACAGGAAAGTTTCCACAGTAACGTTAATATTTCAGCTGCATTTTTCAGTTTTGACCACGTTAGGTGGACACAAGTAATCGCATCATTGCTTCATTTTAGCTTTGTCATTATTTTAAAGGGCAAATGTTTACCATTTGAATAACGAAATTGTATCAAAATTAATCCTTTTATTACAGTAATAAGACTCAGATGCTGAATCATTTTCAGGATGTGGCACATGTTAGAATATTATGCACTACAAAATAATTTAAGCCTGGATTTACTGATAGACTGTGATGGTCCTCGTCCCACGTCTGTTTGTTTAGATTCCCACGTGTTCCCTCCTCATGTTCATTCATGTCTTGCCACGCCCTCAGCTAGTTCTCGCCTCGGTTTAAGGTGTTTCTTGTTTCATGTCCCTTTTTAAACCCCCGTGTCTGGTTCTGGTTTGTGGATTCTCTGTTGTACCTAGTTCGTTGCTGTCTCTTGCTCCTTGGCTATATTGCATGTTTATGTTTTGGTATTTTCGTGTGTTTCCTTACTTCATTTTATTAAAACCTCTCAAGTAAAATAACGTACTGGCACTTGCTTCCAAACGACCCACATGCGTTACATAGACACACACCCTCCTCCAATGTTTCTGGTTCTGGAATGTAGAAACATCAAATCATTTTACTATTATGTTGTATTGCGCTTTCACACAGCTACATGTAGTCATAATTCTAGGCCTTGGCATAACAGGAACAGCAGGAAAAATGCATATAAGACGCAGACTGTTGCTGTGACTTTTAAATACTATTAAACATAACACGTTTATTTGCATTTCACATTGTCATGTCATCAGCTTTGTCCATATTGGGCAGTACTAAAGTGCTGCCACCTTTGTTACATTATTTGTATAAAAAGGTTTGACGTAAAGACCCTCATTATGCCACCATCATTATGTGAGTCTTGCATCTGCATTAGAAACAGTCTTTTCAGCATGGAAGCAGTTGGCAGAGGTAGTGATAACATCTAGAGATGGATGCTTACCCACTGCCTCCTTAATTAACTTTATCCCTTTTAACATAATACATCAGAAGACTCAGGAGGGGGGTAAAGCCCTGCTAATAGTAGACCTTTCGCTGAACAAGGTAGTTTTTATTATTTGGGGGCTGGTGTGTATATCACGGCATTCTGCAATCATTATGACTTTACATAATGATGAAAAAAGGACATCTGCAATAAATATGCTTGCTGTTCTGGGATCATGTCAGTGTCACTGGGTGTCGTGACCATTGATGAAGGATCTAAATGGGACAAATGGGACTACAGTCTGTAATGTAAACTACAAAGTGCATCTGTGTGCTGATTATATGAGGAATGAATGAGTGTAGATACATGGTAGCTGTACCTTATGTAGTGGCTTGACAGTGTGTACATAGAGCTAGATTGCTAATGACGCAGCAAAGCGAAGCCAGTGGTTCACCATATGGGTGAGGGAGGCTGCGCTGTAAAATGAATACATCTCTATGGGCAAAATAAATGTAATGTTGCTGTGTACCACAGTTTCCTGCAACATTGTCCAATTTATGAGCTGCGCTAAGACTTTTCTCATAAATGTTGTACTAAAACCTCACTTTTCATTTCATAGGGATGGATGTAGCTATGACAGTTATGGATAGAGCAGCAATTCACAAACTGTGTGTGTGTCTGAATGTCTGAAACTGTATTAAATACCTCCTGTTGAAGGCTGGTTTAGTTTAAGTACGTCTTGGTGGACCAGCTCGACAGAAAGCTAACAGGCTCAAGGGCCTTAGACTGTGTACACTTGGTGTTTCATGTGACTAGTATCTAGACCAGGGGTTCTCAAATCTGGACCATGAATCCAGATTCTGGTTGTAATCACCAATACATATGATTTTAGGTGGCCAATCAATTATCTCAGCATTGCAGGTAACTGGTGATTACAAAATTCAGGAGTGGAATCTGGATTCAAGGTCCAGATTTGAGAAATGTGTTTACAATGACAAATAGTCAGTTTCACTTATGTTGTCAGTCAGTTGTGTCGTTTTTGTAGGAACGTGGTCCTGGAGGAACGTTGTTTCCTTTTACTGTGTACTGTGTGAACTGTATATGGTTGAAATGACAATAAAAGCCGACTTGACGTAAATTCAATGTCTCCAAAGAGCACTTAGTACAACTTCTGGAAATCTGCATGTGCTCTTAATTGAGCAAGACAATCATACTGTAAAAAGACACTCCAACAAGCATAAACACAGACTACAAATGTGGAATATCTTGCATGGAGTCCAGTGAGGTGTAACACAAACCAGAAATTACATATAAGCTAAAGACCCTCCAGGTATCTAAAAAAACGTGGTGGTGGGAGCATAATAATTTGAGGCAAAGGCTTACTCAGCCTGGCAACTGTGAGTTCCACAATGTCCCACAGAGCACAGGACATGAGGTTGCCTGTGAAAAAAGCTGAAGCTGGAACAAAAATAGATCTTGCCTCTAGGACAGAGATTCTAAACATTTGAGCAGATACACAAAATTTCATTGTAGAGGTTTACCCTGGACTGACCAAGACAAAGCCCAGATGTAAATCTAAATGGAATTCTTAGAGGGGGTTGTTCAGGCAAGAAAATCCCCCAAAATATGAAAAAGCCATTTTGTGCTTAAAATCAGGTTCGCTCATCCAGAGGGGGCAGGTGCTAAAAAACAGCAAAGTGCACATTTCGTGGCATGCACTTACTTCTGCACAGCATTGTGGCATAAAGTACACTGCAATGCTTTTTATGACGACTGAATTATTGAAATGATAGAAGTTGCAGTTAAGGCATCCAATAATAAAAGCAGAGTGTAATTATATCGATTATGTCACTTAAAGTCTATTGAAACAAGCAGAGAAATTTTGTGAAAAGTGCTGATCCTAATCCCCATGTGAACATGAGGGATTATGTTATTATCATAATATTATGGTTTGAATTTGATAAAAACAATTATTGCACAGTTTTTGTGTACAGAAAAAAACATCCTTTGCATTTCTGTCTTGTTTTTGTCAATGCAGTATTTAAGAGCAGTTGAATGTAAATGCCATTCTTGCATAATTATGTGTTGCTGTATTAAATTACACATAATTCATTAAGAAAAATAAATCAAACACAGTGCAAAACAGCCAAAATTAGTTTAGACTTTCAAAGAGCCCTTATTCTAAATATTAGTTGTATTTTTATTTTTTCCCCTGATGACCACATACACATTTTCTTGTGCCAAAATCAGCCTTTATTCATTTCTACATGATCATTTTCTAACCTTTCTTTACCCATCAGTAATAAACAGGTTGTTTTTGTTAAGGGTTCTGAATGAGTGCCCTGTACTGTGACTCGTTCAAAAAATAGCCCAAGCAGAAACCCTCCTTACAACTTCAGCATGAACGGGCAAGGCTAAAGTGCTGTAGTCAGAGGTGTGTCTGAATTCGCAGGTAATCGCAACAACACTGGATTTAAAATGGGCTGTTTTACACATCTTTTACAGAAAACACACTTAAATAAAGCCTTTTTCTGCAAAAACACAATACTTATATTCTAAATTCTCAAGCTCAACACATTGAATGTGCTATAACATTTGTCTCCATCTTGTAAAAATGCTTAAACTCAGATTAGACTTAGATTTGTGCTTAGAATATATGTGGCTGGACCAAGGGTATGGAACATTTTGCATTCGCCTGGATACACTGCATGGACTGGGGAGTGACGGTATGTTTTGAATTTTTTTTGTAGTTTTTACATACAACATCAGCTCTTTTCTCTCAAAATCGTGAGGAGAATTTGGTTTTCCTTAATATATTGTCGTTATGTAGAGCATGTAATGTCCTTATGTACTTTCCCTGCCATTATGATGAAGACAGAAATGCATTGTTCCACATGAAATTCCCTGCTACTCTGTTTTTCTGAGCTTTGGCTTTGCTCCGAGATTTAGCTTTACCATCAGCAGGTGAAACTCCCCAAACGCTCACCCCACCTTTCCATCAACTGCCATGGAAACCCATTTTCTGCTCTGAAGTCTGGGATGAGCTTTTTTTCTTTTTTCCTGCAGTAGTGACGGGCAGAAGAATGCGAGCTCCATGGCAACGTGATGGGGCACAGGTGGTGTGGCATGTCAGCACTGTGCAAGGGCTAAATAAAAGGCGGCAAGGGAGGCGATTGCACCGCTGGCCCCGTGCCCTCGCTGAAGACACTAAAGTAGAATAATCGATAGAGTGGGCTTCACGGACGGATTCCTTTTCTCCCCATACTGACTCGGTCCTCTTCCTTCTTTTAGGAGTCATCAGTGCCTTGGATGGTGGATGCTCTTGTATTAAATTGCTATTTGTCCGTTAGGTCATTGTTTGTGCTCTGCATGGCAGAAGGTCAGTGAACAGTGTCCTGGGAAAGTCTCTCTGTGTGAGGGCATTAAAGTACAAGTCTCCTAAAAATATCCCACTTTTAATTGTTCCCCATCCTCTAAATATCTTGCCCTCCACGTTTCGTGCAGGGGGAAAGTTTGTAGTCATAAAAATGTCACCATCTAATTTTAGCAGCCGCGAGCTTTTCAGATGCTAGTCAAGTGACCACAATGTCAAAACAGCTGATGTCTCAAGTACAAGCAATTTTAAATGGCCCGTATCATGGAAAAAACATGTTTTTCCCACTTTCCCACTTTTAATGTGTTGTAATTTGGTATCATAATCTTGTTTCAAAGTGGACCAGTCATTTCCCTGTCCATACAGTTCATACATGAAAACTAAGCTCCGAATTCCTTTGTTTTTAGTTTTTGTGATGTCACAAAACCAATGCATGTACATACCTTTAGGCCCCGCCCATCCTGAAGTCATAAAGAGTGTTTCAGCCCAGACTGCTTTTTGAATGTGGCACAATACAGGGCAGCCAATAAGAACAAAGATAATTTAAGTATAAAAGGTAAACTAACACAAAGAACCTGTTTAGGCATAAAGGCATAAAGTTTTGGAATTTAGTCAAAAAAAAATAATTATGACTCTGGTGTCAGAAATGTCATAACTGGACCTCAGAAAAATGAAAGCCCATGTGCCCTTTAATATGGCTTTTGTCAGTGCCTTTGCCCTGAGACAGCTTTGCTACATTTTTTTCCCTAGATTATTGTAGTTTGCCTCATAAAACAACAAACCATACATCGCATTCTTAGCTGCCTATGAAATCCCTGTCACGTCAGCGTAAAAACCCTGCAGCTGGCACTTTCGAAAACCTTTTGACGACCGTAGCAGATCACATTTCACACCTAGCAAATCATTTTTCACAGTAATGCAAATAAAATTGCTGTGGCATGTCACATGCGCGTTTCATCTTATGCTGTGTCAAGTACTAACGCAACAGTGCTCACTGCACTCGCTGGATCGAGAACAAATGAGATCATACTGTCCTCTTGTGGAAGCAGAGGGGACAGCACTGAGAAGGGCCGTGATATCGGCTATGTCGAAAGTTCCTTTGACACTTTAACACTAGTTAAAGCGAAGAGCTCCTTGTGTTTGCTCCGGACAATCCTTTCAGTGATTGTGGTTATTACTGAGGGGAATTTCCACCAATTATTAATTTACAAAGTCATTTAGGACGAAGCCGTTTAGAGTTGCTTAATGCAAGATGCTCAGTTACATGCTCAAATACACATGCTAAGAATTGCTGGGGATGGTAGGAACCAGACACCAGAAGATTTTAATGCCTTTTAAAGCTAAACACAGAAACGTTTTACTCCTAATGGTTACCAGTGCATTGCCTCATGCCCAATACATTGTTTTGTCCTAGATTAGAGGTAGAAGTTTGACTTTCTTTAGAAAAATCCCCCCTTTTACCCATCTCCCCCCATTTTTAAACGATTTGCCTTTAAAAACATTGAACCTTGCACCCTTAAATGATACGCACTGAATTGCCAGTTTATTTGGTAAACTTACATTGTGCTTACGGTTACTGGCCATTTTTTCAGGTATTGGTGCACTTTCTATGCTGTGCTCTAGTGGTTAGGACATTGCCCTTGAGACCTGAAGGTTGCATGTTCAAGTCCCAGCCCGGGCACTACTAAGGGTCCCTTGAGCAAGGTACCATCCCGCTACACAGCTCCCCAGGTGTTGTTTATGGCTCCCAGCTGCTCCATGTGTGATAGGTTAAAGGCAACAATAGCCACAATCTACCCTGTCCATCTCTAGAAAGGGACCAATGAGCTGATGATTTGTGTGGTGGATCGTTCTGAGCACTGCAGCTACAGCAATAAGGCAGCGGCATGGTAGTGTGTGTTTTTTCTGATATGAGTACTTCAGGCATGGCTATGGTTTTTCAAGCACTGTCCACTTCATACAACCATCAAATTATTGTGTGTACTACTAGTTCCCTTCTTTGCCCTCACGCTTCTCTGATTGGTTAACACAGCCAACGGGGTGGACCTATCGCAGCACTGTTTTCCTCAGCTGCTCAACAGCAATGACTTTATGAGCACCAGTTTGCATGAAGTACACAGCAACAAGGTCACACCCGTAGCGAGATATAATCTGCTGCTGGAGCTCTGTGGCCAAGCTGACCTCTGAGCTGAAACTACATTGTCATGACGCAAACATGCATATGCAAAAAATGTGCTACACAGTTGGCGAGAAACTTTATCAGACTTGAGTAAAACTTTCTAACAGGACCTTCCTGCTTCCGCTAATTTAACACTTAATAGAAATGCGTCTTATCAGCAGAACGGCATGTTTTGAAGGGTAGCCGGCAGTGCGTCATGATTGCATCATTGCATTTTATACCTGAACACACTCAGCACTGGTTCAAAACAAACGTTCTCTGACTTTTCTCAGCACTTTCCAGTACAATGATGACATTTTATCGACTGGCTTGTCCCAAATAGTCCCCGTCCAAATCAATCACCGTTTTAGACTCAAGAATGCTGCTGAGCCAGATGGGATTAGCAAAGGGCTATCTTGTTACTCAGTGGGTCATGTGAATTAGTCATCCTTTTTTTGTTTTGTTGCAGGATGAATAGTCAGACGAAGCAGTTTCATGAGTCCCACAAACATCTGCCACAGCTCCTGCTGGATCCCTATTTTCATTAGTGTTGCATTGCTAGCGCTGAGCAGGCGCTCATGAATCTAAGCAGTGCATTTACTCTTTGAAGCACAATAATTGATTTCGTTATGTTTTCTTAAGCATATCTCATATGCTTTTAACATTTTTGACCCAGGTCTGTCTACTCAAGCCAAGCTGGCATAAAGATGAGTAATGATGGAGGTTGATGGAGTAGAGGGAGGCCCTGGAAAATGTGCACCAGACACACATCTCAGTGTGACCTTTCATCATAGTGTTGGATATTGTAACTAACGAATGTGATCAGCATCAGATGTTCTCGGATACATGAATTTCCCGATTCTAGACTAACATTGATGCCACAGTTTTGTGGTTTCACGCAGTGTCGGTGTATATTTCACCACATGTTCCTGAACAGAAGTGCGTGCATATGGCACAGGTTGCTGGTTTTTTGTGGACTTTTGTATTTTATTTCTTTACACATCATCTGTATTCAGTATGTGAACAAGGTGTTGGATCCAATCTGGAAGCTTCTGGTTCTGCACAGATTGAAACCTGGCTATGTGACTAGCTCCACATGTTTCTAGGTGTGAAAGAAAAGAACTGGCAAGGCCTAAGCTGGCACTTTGCAACAGTTCCCTGCTTGTTAACATGTAAAGGCTAGCACGTTGTCTAGACCTAGCTGCATCATTTCAATGATATTCACACTTTGACTATTCATGCCCACTGTTTGTGTGAGCGAGGATTCACGGTGTCACATTGCCCTAGCATCAGGGGGCCCGTGGCTGGTACTTAAGGGGTGGGCGAAGCCAGTGGTGATGAGTTGAGGTTGAAGATGAGTCTACCTGCTAGTACTGAGCTCCTCTCTCTGGAGATGGCGACCAGAAGTCAATACGTCTTCACCAGCGGCTCGCCATTCGCCACCAATAAACCAATTGACATCAAAGTCAGGAGGCGATGGTAAGATCTGAACATATTACTGGTTACATTTGTATTTGTGTTGCCTAGAATGGTTCTTGCAGACCTCACGTCCAAGCTGTTTTGCTTTTGCAGGTTATTTACATTTGAATTTAGAGGCATACGTCTGTTTTTTTTGCACTGCACTGCACATGTCTGTGCTATATAGGGTTTGAGCCAAATAACTCAGCCTCAGTGGAGTAAATGGAGGAATGTAATTGTTTTATCTCATTAGCTAATCAAATTGGCTTCAATGGATGTAAATGATCTGCACCAGTATCTAGGCCTTTGCACCTGCAAGGGAAAGAAGCATGCAGTACCATATAAGGGAAAACATCAGGTGAAAATGTGACTGTTAAATTAGAATTTGTAAACACATGGTTATCCCAATATGAATTGCTTGATAAAGCAACACTGTAAAGACGCTGGACACAGCATATAGAGTAACAATGTTCCAAATTACAATGCAGTCTTTGATAGATTGTTAGAGGACAAAAAGCACATTTTTGAATAAAAAAGCACTTTCTGATGTGATATTCATATTTTATTTATGACTTTGAGTCCCCATGGTCAAACTGTGGTCTTCTCGATTTTTTTTTTTTTTCAATAATGCTTTTTAGTTTAGAAATACTATAGCTCACCTTGCATCTTGTACCCTCTTGCTTAACAGTTGGCAAAGTGTTTCTTTCCTTTAAACGGTCTTTCCTTGTCGGAGCAGTGGTGGCCTAGTGGTTAGGACGTTGCGCTGGGGACCTGAAGGTTGCAGGTTCAAATCCTGGCTCAGGCACTACTGAGGTTCCCTTGAGCAAGGTACTGTCCCACTACTCTGCTCCATGTCTTGGAAGTCGCTTTGGAAAAAAACGTCAGCCAAACGAATAAATGTAAACATGCCCAACATTTCAGTTTTTTTGGTTTCATCAGACCATAACACTTGCAGAGTAGACGTGTTATTTTCTTCCTGTAGGTCCTTCACAGTGATGTGGGGGTTTTGCTTTGCATTTCTGACCAGTCTATGAACAGTGGTTTTTGTTCCCTAGAGGACCCCCCCCCCCCCCCCATGATGTTAAATTTAGCTAATAAACGGTAATTGTATATTCAATTTTGTCTACTTTTATTGCAACAGTGTATATTTGTTTAGAAGCCAGACTAAATGAGAGCAGTGTTTGCTAGAAACCTTGCAAATACCAGGTGCAATCTCAAAGCTCCATTGTGTTCGGTGCAAAGCAGCTTAAGATTGTTAAGTTTGCTGTGTCTGCTTTTTTTTTTTTATCAGAGGCTGCCTGAGAATGACACAAACATACATTACACAGCCAACTGTAGCCAGACTGTATCTTCCATCCTTATGTGCCGAGGGCATTTAAGCTGTTGCTTCTATGGCCATACATGCATATTTAAGTTTTTAGTGGTGCTGCATGGTTGGGCATGATTATAGCCCTGGCTCTGCAGCCGCTGTTTATCAGGGTTGTTAGTGGTGGTGAATGTAGGTGAAAGGCTTTGAGATGGAGGTTTTAGCAGCGGCCTAAGAAGAGAGACCAGAGGGCTTATCCAAGCTCCCATGGGTCTCTGGCCACAACCAGTTCATTTAGTGTCCTACGCAAGCCCCATCAAAAGGTATTACACCAGCCATCCCCTCCTGCAGCGCATCTTAACGTCTTAGGCAAAACAGGAGGCTTAGAATACTGACCATTTAGCCACAGAGGAAGTGCGAGTACAGTCAGATCAGATGCAAGCAGCAGCCTGGCGTCTGTCATGCTAAGAGGAGGCCTGTGGGAAAGAAGATATAGCCCACAGGGTGCTTTCTCACCTCAGACAGCCCTTTTGGTCTTTAGACTTCAGATCTAATGCCCCACCCACTCACACGCCTTTCCACAGAGGCTGTACTTAACTTCTAGTAACCTCAGAGCGAATCTCTATGAGGCTGTCTGTGTCAGAAATAAAGATGGGCTTTCTTTTTTTTTTTTTTTTTACCATTTTCACATTTGTTCCCAGTATTGGGTGTGTAGGGTTTTGAGGAAGGGGTAATTTGTAGATAGGTAATTATAATAAGAATAAAATTTAAAAATAAATAAATAAATAAATGCATTAAAAAAATTTAAAACATGATGAAATATACAAATACTTGAATTCATCTTGGGATTTAATAACTTTTTTTTAAATTTAATTAATTAAACATAATTAAACTATAAATGATTGGCCAGCATGGACAGTAGAACCATAGAGAACGTTAGGATGCAAGCAGATGACTCTTTGTCTTTTAGTTGAAATTATACGGTTGCTGTTTTGTGGGGTTTTTTGTCTTCATTTAAACATTATAATATAATATTATTATATAATATTATTAAAAATTATATATATATATATATATACATTATTTATGTATTTATTTATGTATTATTTTTAAGTTCTTCCTGTAAAATGACTTTTTTTTTTCAGATGCAAGGATATTTTCTGTCGAATATATGCTTGAATATTGCCAAAAAAAAAAGGAAAAGTTATGCCACTCATGATCATTGTCATGGTAGTATTTTAAATCACATGCCTCAAACACAATGACGAAAACAATACATTTAGCTTAAAAATCAGGTGCTGACACCTTCTAATTTTAGCTGCATACCACAACTGTATGCTAACCCTTTTAAAGGGCAGGTGCCTGTTATGTGGGTCCACTCTACAGCCAGCTTGTTTAACCAAGTTATTTGATTCTTTGTAATTAGAGAAAAAATGACCACTTTACACTAACACTATTTATGAATGGTTTAGTTATAAATGCCATAAAAAAACATTAGTAAACACACAGTTTATAAAACACAGTAGTGTCTCGTTTGAATGCTGGTGTGTTTATATCATAGGCCCAACCCTGTCTCCTCCCACCATTGCCCTTTTATGTGTTATAGCTGTTAATTAATGCTTTTAAAGCTGTTTATAGCCTAATAATTAAACTACCGTCATCTACTGAAGTTTGCAAGAGGTTTTGTTCATCTCTCCATCTGAGCGAGTGCAGGGAAGGACAGAGAGACTGACTCAGAAGCAGCGGAGGGGAGGGAGAGGGAGGCCCTGAGCTGCGAGAAGCCCAAGGCTGAACTCCGTGTCCCCAAGGCCTAATAAGATTAAGGGGAGAAAAGCAGTGTGGGTAAACGGAGGCCAGAAGGAGTGGTGTGGGCCGTTACTCTGTGCAGAAAGGGGGTGGGGAGGGCACGGCACGGCAGAGTCCAGGAAGCAACCGGTGCAGTGCAAGGCTCAAACTCCGCTTCTGTCACAGGAAATAAACAGGCCCGGTGGCCATGGATTGGCACAGGGACCCCACAGGCAACTTTATAGCCCCCAGCCACACTGTGTGCAGAGGCATGAAGAGAAAGCGACTGCTGCGATCCTACAGGTACTGTACCCTGCAGCGAAGCCCTGTTTATTGGGTTCCTTTCTTGTGTGCTTGGTATGTTCTACATTACATTAAGATAGGCAGCTTGCAGCAGCTTGCACATGCAGAATGCATGTCGCTGAAGACGGCAGCTCAACCTTATCTGTTAACATCTGAGTGGAATTTACTGAACTTAGAGCATAACAGTAAATACACCAGACTGGATGCTCAAATCCACTTCTCAGTGGCTTAAAGTGGAAAACAAGTCCACCCTCACTGACGTTCTTGCGCTTTTTTTCTTCAGCTCTCACACACAGCTATGATAGGGCAGCTGTTTTTGTAGGTCCTCTGTAAGGAAAAGCCTTATGTCACTGTTATGTATTGTACTAGCACAAAACAGGTTTGGTATTGACTGTGCACAGGCACAGGCGCCCATTGATCCCTTTCTTTAAGTCATTTTTTCGGTTGCTGTACATTCAGCCAGTTATATTATCTGTTGCTTGTGCAAAGTGAATTGCATTAGTGACTGTGCATACGAGCGAAAAGGAGAAATACTGCATAAGCTAATGAGGTTGTTAGGCAAGGCAAGTTTATTTATATATTATTCTTTTTATTTAAAGCACATTATCGTACACAGTGTGCTTTACAGTAATAAGCATTAAAAGAATACAATATTTAAAATAAAGTAAATATGTATATAAAAGTAAAATATAAAAACAAATAAAAATAAATAAATATATCAAATAGAGTTAATTAAAGACTGTAGAAAATATGGCAGTTTTTAGTTGCTTTTTAGAGGAAGGCGCAATTCAGAGTGAGGGGAAGTACAGTAGGGACAATTCAGTTCAAGTTCATACCAGGTGTAAGTTTAGACGTTTAAGGTGTTCAGATGTATAAGGTGTCTGTCTATCAAACTATTTATCGCTCTCTGTCTGTCTGTCTGTCTGTCTGTCTGTCTGTCTGTCTGTCTATCTATCTATCTATCTATCTATCTATCTATC
>JBBPDA010000037.1:13468924-13502331 GCA_037974385.1 Arnoldichthys spilopterus | reverse complement strand
AAGATGAGTGTTGATCACAACTAGCTAACCTAGCTAACTTCCTAGCCTGATATTTCTACCATGCTATTAGTAATGATTAGTAGCTAAGATGATTTTTTTTTTTATGTAGTTGGTGTTAGTCATTAGGGGTTAAAGGAGAAAGCATGAAGCCAGCAATCGAGCTGGAAGACCTGCGCCGGCTGCTCTGCACCACAAACGCGAGCTTACAAGGAGCATATTTCGAGACAGATGCTGCTGCATGCTTCAGCACCCTCTCGGCCTCTTGCATGTATGTTCCACTCATGGTCTGCACTCAGAGGGGCCATGTGCGCGAGGAGCCGTGCATGGCGTCAGACTGGAACGTGTCACGGCTGTTCCGTTTCGGCTCCACAGACGTGCTTTCACTTTCTATCCCCTCTTGCCATGCAGTGATCTATCTGGGGACGACCTCTGCCAAAAATGGGCCAAGGGCACCCCTCTCTCCCTCTCTCGCTCCCTCTGGCTCCCCTCCTGCCTCTCCCTTTCGCTGTCCTCCTCTCCACACGTCTTCGGCGCCTTTATAAATAAACTCCTTTTGTCATCCGTGAGCTACTACTGAGCGAAGGGCCCTGGCCACCCGCAGGCCAATTAGAGCGGCCCCTACAGAGCCAGAGGCCCCTGCAGTGCGTCAGCCTCATGCCTCTAACCCCAGACGGACTCTCTGCGGGGAGGTACCTGCTAGGACGCCTCCAAACTTAGCCTGCTTCTTGGTGCCGCAGAAGCAGAGGCGCGGCCGGTCTTATGAGGAGCTCACATGACAGGCCTCTGGATGCAGGTCACGTGTGACGTTAAGCCCTGGGCATGACGTCTGATGAGGCAGATCAGATGTGTCAGGTCTCGCCTGTCGGACGAAGGAATCTCAGAGTGTTTGTGTGTGTGTGTGTGTGTGTGTGTGTGTATGTTTCACTCTCTGTGAGGACCAAATGTCCTCATAGCGATTGTAAAGTTGGAAAATCTGTATATATGAGGATATTTTGCTACGTCTCACAAGGAGCCATGTTGTCTTGTTTACTGAGGTTAAGGTCAAGGTTAGGGGCTGGTGCTGGTGTGGTATTACTGAAATGAACCTTTACAGAAGAAATGTACTCACAAAGAGTACAATACCTGTGTGTGTGTGTGTGTGTGTGTGTGTGTGTGTGTGTGTTTGTGTGTGGTTTTGCTGGCTTTCATGCATTTTCAAGACTGAAAATGTCGGAAAATCTGAGAACAATGTGTAAACTGTAAAATGTTGGCAAGGTTGGACTCACGGTCTGATTGGTTGAGAACCACCAGACTATGAAACTATCATTCTGCTGAGCACAGGTGGCTAATTAAAGACATACTTTACACTTCTACTTTTACAGAAAATGAACACAGGAGATTGCCTTTACAAGACAATGTTTATATCATGAACAAGTGCGTGACAGCAGGCCTACCTCCCGTTCTGAACGCATCGTTGGCTCTAAAACTAGAATTTGAAACGAACAGAACACAATTCCCTAAATGAGATGGACTGATTCACCTATGAACGTTTTTGGCAATACGAGTTTTTGTTCTAATAGTGACGACATGTGTATGACTGCAGGGAACAGAACTATTGGCCTTGATTTCACACTGACAGCTGCGTTACTTTTACTTGGACTAAAACTTCTGACTAGCCATAAATACATGTGCGTCTGGGGAGTGTTGTTCGTTATGTGCAGTGTTACACTGTTCAGCAGTTCACTGCATTCAGTGGCACTACCCTGTCCACCTGGGGTGGTCTAATAATACAGTAGACAACTGGTAAGACAACAGAGGCAGAGGGTAACTTACCAATTGTGCATCGATAAGCTACAGTTCACCTATATATTAACTTTAAAGGTATCTGACCACATGGTCCCTGTGTGGAGGTACAAGGAGGCCGTTGTAATAAAGTAATGTGAAATATTAAAACTTGACAATTTGCTGCATTTTACTGCAGTGGAATCATTCAGAACAATGCCTTCCAAACTCCGTTCACCTCTGTCTAGCTGCCCTGCAGGATGCATCACAGTACATTATGGCAAAGAGTATTGAGTTAAGCTCAGGTGTCCACATGCAGTCAGGCTTTTGCACACTTATGCAAAACGCTGCCCATTGACTAGGTGCCCTTGTGCTGATAGTACAGCCTGGAAGTCTAAAGTGAGTGTGATTTTTAAAAGGCAGGGACACATGAGCTATGGCATTTTACCATTATAATGGTGTGTTCACAGGTCAAACCAGATCAGTATTCGGTAAAAAAAGGACCTGCTTGCATGCAAAGTGAAAATCATTCATAGAAGCAACACTGCCACTAATGCACTTTGAGCATGTATCGGTGTCCATAAAAAGTGTTATGTTCTAAAACGTGCTGCTTAAATGTGGTTCAATAATACGCCACTGACTTTAGACGTGGTTTGTGTTGGTTAAAAGCCCGATGTCCTTCCACTGCCTTAAAGGGCTCATATCTTAAATTGTTCTTATGTTTCAATTTTCCCATTAAAACCACTGATAAGGTTTATGAAACAAAACGGGCCATAGTGCTTGTTTGTGAATGTCTGACCAACAAAGATCACTCGTGGGTCAAACATGGGCAGTGGTGGCCTAGTGGTTAGAATGCTGCCTTTGAGACCTGAAGGTCACAGGTTCAAGTCCTGGCCCGGGCACCACGAAGGTACCCTTAAGAAAGGTGCCATTCTGCTACACTGCTCCTAGGGTGCTGTTGATAGCTGCCCCTGCTCCACATGTAATTCAATTCACATTCTCAATAAATCGGGGTATACCGTGAAAGCAGGAGGGGAATCTTTGGAACAATCTTTAGAGGCTGTGTGGTGGTTAATTGCTATGCCACAATACGCAAGTTGAGTATAACAAAAATTATGAAACGTCTGCCAGAAGGATTATGTCTGTATTGTGTTGGCTGGACAACTTTGAAAGCAAGCTAGTGCCACCTGTTGCTTTGGCATACTTTTGACAGCGTTTGACATCATTTTTTGGTGTTTACGTATGGACAGAGATATTTTCAAAACCATGCTCATGTAGATGGGATTTTTTAAAAGCAAAAACGGAAAAATCACCCTTTTCAAAAATACCCGGCTATGCGTGGGCTCGGTCTGCATGGCTTCTTATCTTGTTCACATTTAAACCGTCATGAGCTAATATTTCAAACACATAACACACTGGTCTCTGCTCAATACTCACCACTGTATAAGCGAAGATGATATATCCCATTTGGCTTGCCACGCCCCCCGCAATTGCTCTGAACCCTCCAATGTTCTGCCATTGTGTTCTGTCCAACTATCTGGACCAGTGATACTTGATGGTTTGGTGATATTGTTGTAGGCATCAACCCCCATATATATGTATATATAAAGTTTAAAAAAGCTTTGTCAAGCCTCCCTGGTTTATCTCTTGTCTGTAAAGCCTTTTTGTAAACTTTGAAAGGCTCTGTGTGGTTTGTTTTTGTTCAGTTTATTCTGCTTCTTAAAAACTTGCATTAATCTTAATCTGCACAGCTGCTAATATAATCGCTTGTGACAGACCTTAATAATTCCAGTTTTGGAATGTTTACAATGAAGTAAACAGACAAAGACTGGGTGAATCTGTGCTATCTATTTTTGACCTTGGCTGCACTTTTGTTGGGGAGCACAGTCCCCAACAAATGAAGAGCCCTCACTGATGAACCACAAGCCTGTAAAAATAGATCTTGGATTTGTTGCGTTTCTCCACACAACCAGGGCTTACTGGTGGCACGTAAATGCATTTGTGCAGCCACCCTACACTCTTTTATTTTCATTTCCACAGAGCTGGCTATTTCTAGCAGCATGCAAACTGTGTGTTAAGACGATCGGCATCGAACGGGGCGCCATTGAGAGCTGGATTTAGACCAGTGGCTTGGTTCTTGGCATGACTTAGGGGGTGAGAAGGCTGGAGAGTCTTGACAAGGGAACATCCCAATAAAAAGCAATTTGGCACATCCCAGCCCTCCACAAAAAGGGTCTTGAAACTTGATAGGTTTAGGACTTTGACTTTGATATTATTATCACAATGTTTCAAAAATGTTCTTGTGCTGTAATGCAGTGCATGCTTCTCATTTAAACCCACAAATTCTATTTTCTGTCCCCAAAACATTTTTCTAATAGTTCAAATGATATTTAGCAAACTTCTTCATATTGTACTCATGAACATTAACATCAGCCCATGTGATAGAGGCCTTTAGTTTCTTAGAAGTTATCCTGTTTTCTTTGTGACATTATAGACTGTTTAATTCCTTACTCTTGGAATGATCTTTGTTGGTCAAGCACTCCTGGAATGGGTAACGATTGCCTTGAATTTCTACCATTTGTAAGATTAATCTAAACTTTTAAGAGATGGTTTTATAACCTCTTTCAGCCTGATGAGCATCAACAACATTTTCCTGAGGACCTCAGAAATGTCCTTTAATGGTGCCATAAAACATTTTCACAAACATGGAAAACTGATAGATGACATCGTCAACCCATTGACTTATTACTAGGTATATATTTTTTTCTTATTTGTTTAATTGAGATCTCTTTATATACTCTACTTAGATATGAGGATATTTTACATCCTATTTATGTTCAAAAACTTTTTAGTACTATAGTATTATTTTTCACAGATGCCAGTCTGTATAATTATCATAAGCTATTTCAAAGTAGTCAATTCAAAAGCATGTTTCTTTTCAAAACCCAATGATAAACCAAAGTAAACAGCACTTCTCCATACCTTAAATAGCAGTAGGAAATATCTGCACTTAAAAAATTGTGCCAAGGTGTGTTTTAGGCTGTCACGAAGCTGATTTCTGTTATCCTTTTTAGGTGAGGAATCTGCGAGTGAGTGTGTTTTCTTTAATGAGAGATTGCAACTTGTCAGTGCCTGAACACTTTATCCAGAGCACCCTGTACATCTTTCTTGGCTCACATGCTCTTCTGGAAAATATCCCCAGTCAGGTTTTAGGTTGGGTTATGTTTGTGCATGTGTGTGTGTGCACCTGTTCATGTATTTATGTTTTTGTGGGGACCAAGTGTCCACAGAATGAGTTGTAATGTTGATGGTGGGAGCATGGGGCCCATTAGGAAAATGCTTAAAAATGCTTAGAAAATATATCAAAAGGGATTAAATTGCTTTTGGGTCTTTAAGCTATGGTTAGGGTCCAGTTGGGTCAATTAGCTGAGGATTACAGAAGGCAATGGAAATACCTCACAAAGTTAGGAATGCAAAGTGTGTGGAAGTCGTTTTCGTACTTGCAGAGATACACAGGAGTTTGTTGTATTGAGTGTTACTTCACTGGTCTTCTCGTTCCAGAGATAATGTTGCAGTTTAAAATGAAGATAGATAGATATGAAGAGAGATATTGTTTTCTGTTTAAAATTTCTTCCAACTCCAGCCTCTTATTCTCAAACCAAGCAGGAACCTTAAATGGGGGGTTGTCCTTTTTTAGAATCACCACAAAGCATTGGGGAGAAATTCTTCCTCGAGTGGAATCTCTGGGGTATCATAACCTCAAATTTCAGTCAACTCTCTGAGGCTCCATAACCAGTGACATCATGGAGGGGCAGTAGGTTTAGCCTCCAGGTTGCCTCTTTGAGTGTGTCATAAAGAACTGGATAATAACGGATACATCTTCTCACGTTTTAGGTCTCTTGAGGAATACATGTCACCAAGAAGGGAAGCCCCTTGTTCCGGTCATCTAGATTTGACCGTGCTACAGGGATTGGTAGCTCTAGGCTTAATTTTAAGCTAGGCATTACCCTTTATTATTAACATGGCGTTTCTTGTTCTGATTATGAGCTCTGGCCTCAGATAAGTTTAGTCCTGTTTATTCATAACATTGTTAAGACTTTTCAGCATAAGAACATACAACCAATCAAAGCAATATTGCACAGTTGATATTATAAACAAGCAAAATGTATTCATGTATTTACTTGATGTTTTACTTATTTATTTATTTGGAGTTCAGTAAGGACTGAAACCTTGAGTATTTTTCTACTTATCCACTTATTTTTCTACTGCACACCAAATCTACCTACAGGTACAAATAAGGTTACCTAAACCTGAACTGGAACCATTCCAGTTTTCAGAAATTAAGACTTGCCCAATGTAAACATTTGAGCATTCATTCATTTTGCTGGTACTAATTTCTTTGTTAGGACAGTTTGTCTGTTTGAATCCTTTAGGCCTTAAGAGATTTATGCAACATCTTTCCAGACATTATTGAACGCTTATTTATCACTGTTATCACATTTAATCAAAAAGCCAGTGGGAAATGGCATTTTCTCAAAGGGAATCCCATGTTAGGAAATGTAAAAAATCATGCCATGACCTGTTAGCTTTTACTTAATGCTGAACACAGACAGATTTCTCTGAACCACGGAATAAAGCAAGATATATATCCAAATGATATTTTGCTGTAATTGAATAGTCAAGATGTAATGAAGGCTTTTTCATTTTCTATCGTCTTAGGAATATTTTCAGAAATTCTCATGTGAATGATATTCAAACATGTTTAAACACAAAGGGCCAAATGTTTAAACACCGCACCAAATACAGGTTATAGGTTTGGTGCTAATTTTAACTGTTTAAAAAAATTGAATGCTTGATTGAGGGTTGAGCTCATTCACAGGTTTAGGTGCTACAGAACCAAGAGATGGTGATAAACAGCAATAGCACTATAGATAATAATGAAATTTGTATTAATTTAGAACGAAACATTTACATATCTTGTTGCTAACTTACCAAATTTACAGTGTTCACAATGGAATTCATGAAGCTAAAGTTGTCTCTTTTTTTTTTTTTTTGGTTTCCCATTGTTACATTCTGACTGCTGCACGGGTTACAGTGGAATGAAAAAGTCCAGCAACATATAGGCAATGAACCAGCAGCAGTAAGTTAGCAGTGGAAAGGAACGTGGCTCTCTATTCGGTAAACCAGCTAAACTGACAATGAAAATTTGTCACTACACAAGCATTTTAAGAGATTTATGTCATAAACGTATGTCTGTGACATTACTTCTATCTAAGAAAGCAACAATCCACATAGACCCATCTTCTTATCTGACTTAACTTCAAACCACCAATGACATCAACAGTGCTACTGGTCAGGCCCTAGTGTGGTCTTTCAGCGTATCCTCCCCAAAGCACATTTCTGATATATTTTTCCTGCTGCCTGCTTGACTTACAGATTGCATCGGTCTCTAATTGGCCATTTTTCTTTCTCTCTCTATGTGCAGTTTCGACGTGGACAATGGCACGTCGTCAGGAAGGAGCCCCCTGGATCCCATGACCAGCCCAGGCTCAGGCCTGATCCTCCAGGCCAACTTTGTCCACAGCCAGAGGAGGGAATCCTTCCTCTACCGCTCCGACAGCGACTATGATCTGTCGCCCAAGTCCATGTCCCGCAACTCCTCCATCGCCAGCGACATGTGAGTACAGCGTGGCAAAAGAGAAACAAACTAATTTTCCCCATAAGCCCCCGCTCCAGACTCCTGTCACTAGACCATGTTTCCTAAAAGGGCCGAGTCCCTCGTCTCGTTCAGCATGAAAACTAGGTATTTCCTGTATGCTTAAAGGCTTTTTCCTAAGGAAAGTATGCGTCCTTCATTTGTAGTCTTTGCACCCATTAAGTCCTTCATGCCTAGTTCATAATCCACAAACAGACCATAATGAAACGTGTGAAAACATACACAGAAGTAGAAACTGGAAGTAAGTGAGATTAAGTGTCTCTTCATTACCAGTAAGCGATGTAAAAAGGCTTATAAATGTTCTGTACCACTTTTATTTGTTTATCTTTTTTTAAGGTTTATAGCTACTGCCATTTTGCTGTTTTATAGCAAGTTGAGCCTTGAGAAAAAGTCTCAGCTGACTGATCCGAGGCCATAGATTAAAAAAAAAACGTACTATCATGTTTTGAATAGTTTCCCATGAAAAAAACATGACTTTTATTCTCGCCTCTGACCTCTGAGCAGAGATTGCTCATCTGGCTTTTTGATTTTAATGAAGCAGTGGAAAATATTGGACAAAACCAGCCTTGTTCATATTCTGAAAGAGGTAATGCATAAAAATGAATTGACTGAAAAGTGTACGTCATAATTAAATACAGTCGTATGCAAAATATTGAACATGCCATTTTCAAAGTGAAAATAACACATTCTTTACATTGAGCACCCTTGAACATGGCATTTTTCTGCACATTTTAGTGCACAGTTTTTATTTTTTTGTCATTAAACATATTGGAAAAAATACATGAAATATCAAATGTGCCATTACTTTTGCACAAGCATTTTTTCTCCAGTATGTTAAATTCAGCAAATAAACTGTAAATATGCATTAAATGTACAGAAGCGTGTCTCTGTCGAGCATGTGCACTTATTTTCACTTAAAATCAACAAAACTATATGTTATTTAACCAGTTTTAGTCTTTCAGTTTACTTACATCTGGCAAAAAGTGTGTTGGTATAAAGTCTATGTCCATGTGGAAATGATGTACACATTTGAATCAAGAATACTCCTAGCAGTGCAGTGGGTAACAGTGCAGAGCACTTTTGATGCAGGGGCTGAGATTTAAGGGCCCATATCAGGGAAACACTGTTACCATTTCAAAACATTCACTTCCCACTCCAGACAGTCCATACATGGAAACTGCAGTGAAACAGAACAGAGGGATTCACATTTATTGGCCTTACAGGCACAGTAGCAAAAACAACCTGTTTATTTCTAAGGAAAAATGTAATGTTAAAATGAATGTTAAAATTGCATTGAATTAACTTTCTGTTTTCATAGTTTTTATCTACATAAGTGTGAAAAAATATAAAGAACAGTTTGTCTTCAATAAATGTGAACATACACATATAATAACATTTCCTCAAATTCAAACCAATTTCCTACCTATAGACACAAACACTGAAAATTGAAAACATTGACAAAATATCTGCTTCGTTTAGGGAACTATAGGTGGAAAGTAATTATAGTTGCACCTGAAAGCTTGTGAACTTGTTTGGAAACTTGTTTTTCTGCATAAATATGACCTAAACATCAACAGTTGACAAAACCAAAATTTTAATTAACTGATATAACAAATGAGACAAAAATGTTATACTTGGGTCATTTATTTACTAAAAAAAATTTTTTAGAATGACCCTAATTTGTCCACAAAAGAGTTTTCCAATGGCCTTCTGGCTCGTCCACACAAAAATTATTTTTTCTCTCTTGCATCATTGTTTTTCTTATGCTGGACCCATGGACATATACCAGTACTGGTGAGAAAAGCCTTTATAGTTACTTAGAAGGTACCCTGGGCTTCTTTTAACCTCCTAGACTCTTAAACGCCTTTTTCATGGAGTGAACTTTGTTGGTCAAGCACTCCTGAAGAAGATAACAATGATTTTGAATTCCCTCCTTTTTTACACATTCTGTCTGACTGTGGATTGGAGGAATCCAAACTCTTTAGGAATGGTTTTGTAACATTTTCTAACCTGATGAGCATCAACAACTCATTTTCCGAGGTCTTCTGAAATCCCATTTGTTTTCCATGACACACTTCAACAAACGTGTTTCTGAAGATTTTTAAAAAATAAAACAGGGTGCCCACTCATGCTTGATTTTCATCTTATTGATAGAAAACGCCTTACCTATAAATTCAATACTTCTCATTGTCAATAATTTTCCTGAAGTAAAACCTTTAATTGGGTTCTTTTTAATCTACCCATAAGATTTGTGTGTACTTTTAGGACTGATGTTTTAGGTCATATTTGTGCAGAAATATAGAGCATTGGCTTCACAAGCACTACTGTAATATTGCATTCACAATAGAGATGCATACATTCACATATAAGTCACCCCATTCATCTTTATCCTTTAGACAGTCAAATGTATTATTCAAACATGATTAGATTTGCATAGGGATGTTAATGTAATTTACTCGCAGTAATGTGGCTGAACACGCAATTATACAATGCTTTGTTAATTAACAATTAAAATGGTCATGTAAAAACTAAAATGCATTTTTTGGATTGTAAAAGAACATAAAAGTTATACCTATAAAAATAAAGCAAGGAAAAATGTTGGATATGGGCCCTTTAAGATATGGTGAGGGTTTATAGAAGCACGCTGATCTCACCCTAGTACTGCAGCACCGACATACAGCTATAGCTCAGAGGGACTGTTCCATTAGAATGATTCATGCCATTCTGCATTTGTGTGTGTGTATATATGTGTGTGTGTGTGTGTGTGTGTGTGTGTGTGTGTGTGTGTGTGTGTGTGTGTGTGCGTGTGTGTGTGTGTGTGTGTGTGTGTGTGTGTGTTCACTCGTAAGGGTATGTGTAAGCTGGCGTCTGCCCCTAGCCCAAAGAACCATACATGAACTATCACATGATTCTTCTACTCTGCTACCCTCACAATAACACACACACACACACATCCACACGCATATATACCTGTGCATAACGACACACACGAGAAGGTGGGCCTTTTTTCTATATCACACCCATGGGGTCTTTCTACTCGCCCTGTACTATAAGAGATAAATGACCTGCTGTCCTCTCCATTACTGGAGGAATTGTTTCCTTCTTATCCAAAAAGCAGTTTTACAAGAGCTTTCACTTTGCTATAGTATCACACATCCGTTTTATTACAGTTACCCAATAATTCACAATAATGATTAGTATATTAATGGGTCGTAATCATGGAAAAACATGTTTTAAATAAAAGTGACTGACACAGTACAATGTCAGTTCTGGATTCACTGTTATTGTGATGTATTAACAACCAGTGCATTTCCATACAGCCACCTATTCAGCTTACAGCAGTTTAGCCCTCTGCATTCCTGCTATGAGTGGTTCAGCCCAAAATGCTTTTGGAAACAGGCCCAATATAGAGCAGCCAACTGAAACAGAGGCATTTCAATAAATCTACAATTAAAATGATTCACAGTAAAGATGCATACATGTGCATACGATTCACCACCTTCATCTTTATTCTTTTAAATGGACCAAAGTATTGTTTGAATGGGATTAGTTTTAAATGGGGACGTTACTGGAACTGTGCCTCCAAAAATGCAAAAAACTTCTGATTGGTGAACAGTGAATACTCAGTCCTGCAGTATCACTAGGAGCTGCTAAAGTTCAAATTGAGTGATTGAGTTTGTCATTGTGAACACACCACAGCACAGCACGCAGTGCACCACAACAAAATGTGACCTCTGCATTTAACCCATTCAGTGGGCAGCTGACTTGGGCAGCCTGGGGAGCAGTGTTTGGGGACGGTACCTCAGTGGAACGAGTACCAATCTGGAATTTGAACCAGCGACCTTCGGGTCACAGAGGCAACTCCCTAACCATTACACTACCACTGCCTCAAGTTCAAGCAAATGGTTGTATGGCAATTATTTGGATTTTTCCCTTCCCAAGGCTATTTGGGTAAAAAGTAATGCACGCTCTTGAATTTGCAGTGTGCCAAAGTAAATAGCACATTACAATCAGGCTTCGATTGTCTGCTTCTCAGAGGGAAACCATTGCTGTTAAAGAGAGGCCCTGAATTTGGGCTATTAGTATCAAAACACAGTCACAACTTTAAGAAACAAAATCAGCTAGCACCAGTAGTTCTAGTAGTATGTTAGCACTAAGCTGTTTTATTTTAAGCTCAGACATAGCGGTGGGTGTAACGTATTAGGTAGTACTACTGCCCTCCATGTTGTAGATTAGGGTTCAAGTCTCTATCTAGGCAAACACATTCTTCTGCACCAGACATAGATTTTACCTTGTATACCACATGTTCCTTCAAGAAAGAGCTTAGAACTGCCATTGCTCACCATCTGATGGAAGCCATATTGTTAGCCTGCCAATCTAGTTTGCCCTGGATTAATATAACATGGCCTTTTTCTACAGTTCCTTGTATAACAGGTAAAAGTAGCTGGAATCTCAGTGCAGGAGTCCATCAAAGTTACTCACATGGCTCAGACCGAAATCACAAAGACTAGTCATAATTACATTACCCACTCACCCCTTCCCATATAAAACTAACCCCACTTGAACTGTACTTCATACATATTTTCATATGGTGTCAAATACATTGGTTTGTGAAAAACATAGATAGAATTGGTTTGTAATTATGGAAGTATGTGATTATTTCTTATGTGAAATATCTTGCACAAGCTGCTTAGTGAAATAAGAGAATTTTGAGCTGATGTTTGCTGCTTTTAATAAAATATAAGCGTGTATATGCCCCGTATGTTAACAGAGAGTTTTTTTTTTCCTACAAAAGGCTGACCCTTCTCGTGTTTACTTGTCGTTTCAGTTTACCGGTCCAGCCATGCCGTTCCCTTGCTGACAGTTAGACAATGAATCTGTCGGGGTTTGCTTACCTCGTCTTAAAAAAAAAAAAAGAAAAAAAGAAAAAAGCCCTGACACTGCACAAGCGAACAAAGCCACAAAGTGTATACATGGTGTACAAAGTGTATGTCACCTGTGTATGTTTGTGTATGTGTGTATGTGTGTCTGACTGAACTGTGTCCTTATCGATAGGAATAACCACCTGCAGAGGCCGGGCCTGGTCTCTCGGCGCTCTGAGCCCGTTATTAGTGGAAAGTAAGTCGCTGGCGCTGGCTCGCTCTCCCAGCAGCTACCAGCCGCTAAGGAATGCTCTGCTTGATCTGCATCGGCTTGCTTCACTTCTTAGACATCGAGCATCATGGTCTCTCACATGCATTGAGAACCCCCATCCCTCACATCCCCCCCTGCCCTTCTCACCTTTTAATGCACAGAATGGCTACCGACTCAGCCTGGTCCATTCACGCTAGTGGCTCAAACCGTTCCTGCCATTGCGGAGTATTGCAACGCTCGAAGCTTCTGGGCATTAAAAACCTTTGTGTGTCGGACTGGACGGGGCAGGTCGTGAGAAAAATCGCATGGAGGAGACGGCTTGTGTGAACATGTGATTTGGGCTCAAGACACATTGGGATTCTTGCTCATGGCATGAACGATTCTGTGCGTTTTTTTGATGTGAGTTTGTCCACATGTGTGTGCGTGCGTATGTGTGTGTGTGTGCGCGTCAGTATCCATCTTTGCATTGACCTCGCATGGCATGTAACACCCGGGCTGTAGTGGTAGAGAGCTCCACAAATCCCCCATAACTACCCAAGCCACCATGATTGTATCTGTTTGGTTTACACTGGATACTCTGTCCTGCAATAGTTTGTTGATTAGGAGATGAAGTTAAAATAATAGTTTGGCAGCTCCTGATGTAGCCAGTTAAACAAGACCAGTAGACCAAGTGCATTTCTTTAGTCCTGTAGTGGAACTAAAAGCCTGGGCCTCTGCGCTGGCCATAAATAACAAAGCATAGTCAAGATATGGGGAACAACACACTGTTACAATAATGCTAGTTTCTGTTACATCAGACGACCCCGCTGGCTAGCAATTGGGGGAGAGGGAGGGCTATCCTACCCGCTGTTTTAGAGTGCTGTGGCATCTCCAGCATCAGCAAGGAATAAACTCCTCAATCTCCCATTTATAGTGCCAGAGCTTAGACAGTTGCGCCACTTGGGAGTGCCATTTTTAACAGTGATGATCCTCACATGTCTTCCTGATATAACCATATTGTCCTGCCCCTCTTTGTGTTAAAATAGACCAGAATCACAATCAGAGCAATCAAAATAATCTCAATTTCTTGATGATTGAATGGTTTGTCAGTTTGAATTTTGCCAAACAGGTTGGTGATGTCTGCCCCAGAAGTAAGTTTGTTGATCCGTGCTACGCTACTGTTAGCCACTGTTTGTGCTTCACGAATGGTATGAGCCTCGGTAAGGAGCTAAATGTTAAAACAGGTGGATTATGTGGACAGTGCGGGACTGATTCATGACTACAGGAAAAAGAAAGAATGCACTGGTTTTAAATCCCTTGGTTTGGTGTGGAACATCCTAAAATATTTTCCAACCATCAGTAAACTGAACCAAGGTTTACTTGGAAATGGACTGAGACAGCTGATTTTCGGCAGGCCATGGTGTAGTGCATGCCTGAGTATAGCAGAGTATAAAATGGGATGTTCACACGTGTGAAACTGAACTGAGCTAAAGAAACGGTTTGATTGGTCTGCACCAAAAGAAAATAGGTCTGAACACATCCTAAGACGTCATGAAAATCACACACACACACACACACAAACACACACACATTTATAACAGTATAGTACACATGAATATAATAATAATGAGTATTAATTGTTAATTTTTACATTAATTGTTAAATTAATTTTTGGCCTCTTAAAACTGGTATTGCATGTTATTTTTAAGTCTTTTTGAGGCTATGCAGCTTGAGTCAATAAGTCATGCAGTTTTCACAATGCCTGGATCATCACATTGTGTACATAAGCTTTCAAAGACACCAAAGATATCTTGGTTGTTTTCTTATGATTTTCTTGGAAGTGTAGTAACACCTCTCCAACAGTAGATGGAGTCATATAACACCTCAAATTACATGGCGTACACTATGAATGAAGAGATCTTTTAAAGCAGTCATTGCTACTATTTGGGGCTACTAGTTATGAATTAACTGCAGAACAACTTTAGTCCTGCATAAGCTCTGAGGTGTGCGTAGACTATACAGCTAAGATGTGCTGATGGATGAGGTTGCGGTGATGTGTGAGCTTCCCTTTTCTTTAGCCTGCCTCTGCAGGTTCTGTTTCATTCTGGCTGTAACTCTGCACCAGGGTATGCATAATGCATCTGCCCCACGGGACAGCAGACGCACGCTTTTCATTTAATCCTATCAGATAGACCGTTGCTCCTCAGAAACAGCAGGAAATATCACTACCTTTCCTAACATCTCCCCTGATACCCGGCGGAACTGGTTTTGAAAGTTATAGCTTAAAATATGGCCGTTTTAAGACTGTGTGTTAGGGAAATCTGGTTAAAAAACTTTCCCCTTACACCAAATGAAGTCAACCCTACCAGGTTTGCTTCTTTAGTTTTTGCATTGAAGTTTGGAGGCTAATGTAGTTAACAAGTAATGGATGGTTTATAGCCATCAGTTAATGAGTATCTTGACATTTGTAGGGGGGGAGGGGGGGTACAAAGTTCTAGAAAATATCTAGTGAGATGTTTGGTTTGGGGTGATGTGGTGGTTCACATGTTTAAGATAGGCAGAGAGGCAGGCAGGCATACAGACAGACAGACAGACAGACACAAACAGACACATACATAGATACATACCTACCATACATACTATTCACAGGTACATTTAGGTACCACTAGGTAGCACTACAAATACAAAACATACAAATAACTGCACAAATATTACCTTGTACCATTTAGTAGGTAGACTGGGAAAATCAGAATCTGACCGTTAAACACGGCTAGTGCGCAAACAAGGGTGCATACAATGATGCCAGTGCAAAAGGAATTGTGCAAATAATATTAATATTAAATGACCAGTGACACAAAAAGTGAAACTGACTATTTGTCATTGTGAACACACTCAAGCGCCGCAAAGAAATGTGACCTGTGCGTTTAACCCATCACACGTGCACATATTGAGCAGCGAACAGCTATCAACAGCACCTGGAGAGCAGTGTAGCGGGACAGTACCTTGGTCAAAGGAAACCTCAGTGGTGCCCGGGTCTGAACTTGAACCTGCAACCTTCAGTTCACAAGTGCAAGGACCTAACCACTAGGCCACCACTGCCCACATGATATTAGAGTAACAGGAACCAAGATGCTGTTGCCTAAAGTGACATAATATTGGAAACGCTAAACATATTTGACATGTGTGAGTTTTCAAAAGTATTCTTGATGCATGTGTGGGTGGGGATGATGCACATATAGAGCAAGTCTCCTAATACCGCGGTACTGTGATCATGTGGTTACTGTTGCAGCCCTAGTCAGGACCCCTAATGGACCAACGAGCAGGTATAATGGGTCAGCAGGAGTGATTCAGTGCGTACTAAATTCTTAACAAAGGGCAAAGTATGCTAAATAATAATAATAATAATAATAATAATAGGTTACATTTATATAGCGCATTTCTCAAACCCAAAGAAGCTTTACACGTGGACAGGGGAAAAAAATAAAAGGAGATAAAGTAATAATAAAAAAATGACAAATGATGATTCAAGTATCCAATTTTTAGTCTTAAATTAGTGTTGATGGGGGAATTAATTGTCTTTAATCAGTAAATAGAAATATATGTATGTGTGACATTAAATTTATCTGACTTTACAAGTCTTCAACCTTCATGTGCTACAGTGTTTTGTTTTTTTTTAGGGGGGGGGGCGCTCAGAAACCAGTGGCCTTCACCTGAGCCTCTCTAAAAGTCCTGGCACTCTCAGCCTCAGCGCACGGAGCAGTGTGCAGATAGATGCACTTGCAGTACTTAGCTTGCTGCTCTCTAGAAGATAGTCAGCAGCAGCCTCCAGGCTGTGATCACACTCACACATAATAAGTACATCAACTAGGTGAAGTTCACACAGAGTTCACCCACGACAGGATGTTCTGACCTGGCCTCCTTTCGAGCAGCTCCATCAAAAGAATATTCTGACTGTTATCTAACTGTTCCTGGCCAAATCTACAGCAGTTCAAACTCTGCACAGCAACTGAACCTGACCATCAAAAGTTTTCCTTTTCTTCCAGTTTAATTCTGTTGCTGTTTGTTAATACAATACAAAAAAATAAATGCTTAGTCAGCATAAAATACTAAAATCAATGACCTCTTTAACCTCTTAGTTCATGTCCCTGGTCATATTAAGCACAATTCATTTTATTGCAACATTACAAGAAAAATATCTTATTATTTTTCAAATCAAAATGCAGAGAGTTAACAGTGTGTAGACAAATTGGAAAAATTAATTTTGTTGATGTATGAGGGAAAAACTGGACACATCCTTTACAGAAAGCACACATCTGTGCATTTTAATATACACATACTGTTTCTTTGCTAAATTTAACATACATATATAGTAAAAAATGGCCTGTGCAAAAGTTAAGGCACATTTTATATTTTGTTTGATTTTTTCCAATATGTCAATTCAGCAACTAAACATTTACGCTCTATTAAGAGGATGTGTACCTATTTTCAATTATAAACTCAACAGCTGGCCTTCTGGATGGGCTAACTGTCTAAGCATTGGCCCTATCATTGGTAGATTCCAAGTTTACAATAATCCAATAGTACATATCTGTGACTGGCATAAGTATGTGAACCTCTATGATTTAGCACATTTGTGGAAATCCGTGATGACACAAACAACGAAGGTGTTTGAGGACCATTTTGAGCTCTACAGTTAGACAGTTGTATAAATGGGGGTCAAGGCCATTGTTATCCTCTCCAGGAATGTCTGACCAACAAAGGTCGCTCCAAGAGCAAGGTGTTTGAAAGTCTGCCAGACCACAAAGGAACCCAGGGTAATATAAAAGCAACTAAAAGCTGCTATTAAACTGCCTAATGTTAGTGTTCTTAATCCACCAGAAGAAAAGTACTGATTAATAGCGATGTGCATGGAAATCCACTGCTCTCCAAAAAGAACTGTCCATAAGAATATTTCTGCTCATCTACAGTATGATAAAGATCATGTAGACAAGCCAGACGTCTATTTAAAAAAAAATTGTGGACCAAAATAGAACATTTTAGCACTGCATTCCAGCATAAGAACCTCCCATTATATGTGTAACATGGTGGTGATAGTATCATGGTTCGGGCTTGTTTTCCTTCACCTGGGCCAGTACAGCTGCTCATTATCAGCATCAGCACCAGACACTGAAAGCAAGGTTTCACTTACTTTTGTCACCCACAGATTTGTAATATTGGATCATTTTTCTTAATTAATAAATGGCCACATATAATATATTTTTTTTTTCTGTTAATCTGTTTTTAAATCATATTTATGCAGAAATATAGACAATTCTCCTTTCAAGCACCACTGTATCTATTTCCACTACCACTCCTCACTATGATAACTCATCATGAAGCACATTTAGCTAGCTTATTTCATATTTGATCATATTGTTTCATACTTGATTTCATGATTTGATTGACACTGACAAACATCCCCTCTCCAAAAAAAACTTGCTTAAAAAAACTTGCATAAAAATATGCTTAATTTTTTAAAAGCAAATTGCCAGCAAACTTTTGAGCTTCATATCACTTAAGTTGTGTTTTCGCCGTGATTGTTTGCTGTTGAATTGTCTATATGTGATTACGCTGGGCCTTGAGCTATGTTTAGAGTAGTTTATTTGCGATACATTCCATAGCCACTGAGTGGGAATGGAGCGCGTGATACACTGCACGCTCCTTCTGACGACCTTTTCCCGCAAAGATATAGTGCTGAGTGAAGCAATCTCACACACACACACACACACACACACTTAAACGCATAAGACCCAGGCACACTAGGTCAAACCACAGGACTGTTAGTGAGCTCTACTCTGCAAACTGACAACAGACGCCGACCATGCGAGTCATAAGCCGTTTCTTCAGTGAGCCCAATGACCGACGGAGAGGGTAGGCTATGACCACTTGGCTTTAGGGCTGTCCAGAAAGCTGCTGCTTCGTGCTAAATCCCAGCCGAACAAACCCACCCCCCCAAACCCCTTGTGTGCTCTATATAACAACAGCTGCTGAATGGCCGCTTCACCCCTCCTCTAGCTGTGCTGATGACTGATTCTACCTAACTCACGGCATGACCTGCCTTCAGTGCATGCTTCCTGACTTGACTCCTCCACGACAAATGTGTGACAAAGCCGTGGATCTCCACTTTAATGCGAGAAGTCTGTTGGAGAAAGCAGATGTTTTCACTGAGATTGTTAGAGGATGAAGCATTTGTTCACTGAAGCACCTGTAAGAGGTGTAGGCATACACACTTGTACACACTGTATTGCGTGTAAATTGTTTCACAGTATTTGCCTAGGTTACAGAATGCAAATGAACTCTCTAACCAGTCAGGTTTTTACTGTGTGCTGTGAGCATTTTGACCAGTCAGGGTTCCAGATGAGTGCCAGCATGATGACATGAAAACAGTCACTATTGATTATATGAGAAATCAGAGTAATCTAGTGATTTTTCCATAATGAAGTAATGCATTATTTCTTAATATTAATAAAAACTATAGAATTTAAGAAAACATTTTTGAAAAAAGATGTAAATATAAATACATATTTTTTTTATTTTTTGTCAGAGATAGTAGTGTAATAGTAGTAGTAGTAATAGTAGAATTAAAGACATGCATTATAAGTATCTGCATTTAATTTTGTGCAGCTCCTTTTTTTTTGTTTGACCTTTTCAACTTATCAGAACAAAATATATACTGTGTATCATAGAAATATTGTGGATTGTAAACATGTATCGTGACAGTATATTTTTGTCATATCACTCACTTTTAATTTTTATAGGCACCAGTTTTTATTTGGACCAGTCTTTGTATAGCAACATCTACTGCAGAAATCTTCTCTTTATTAGCAGCTTTACCACCACTAGGATAATGGTAATCATTGTCAAATTAATATGTTTTATAGTGGATACCATTTTTGGTGTTGAGACTGTAGACAAATCACTGAGGTGATTCATTAAGAATTAGAAATTTTGATTATTGTTTTATTGAGGAATCGATTTTAATCGAGTGACAGCTGTAGTTGCATTTTTTCGAGGTATTTATGTCCAACCAAAGTAGATCATTTTTTTTCAAACTCATGCAAGCCAGTCCTTAAACTGGCCACATTATTGATTCACCAGGTCTATCGCAATAGGAATTTGCAGCAGTATAAATACAATATCAGTATTGTGTCCAAATTGTGCAGCCCTTAACTGTGGATTAAAGTGGTTTGAACCCTTTTGTTAGGCTGCTGCTGTGTGTCTACTAGACTTTCAAGTTTGAAACTTAACTGTTTATGTATCATTGTCACTTACTGGTTCAAAAATGGCCAGTTCCATCTGCTGAATCTAGAAAAACTAACTTTAAACGTAGGAGAAAGATGAAGATCTTGGTTTATGCACACATTTTGTACAAGTCGAGTGGCAAAAATTGAAGACAGACATCAAGGTTCTGGCTCCTAAGTGGTGGAATGAACTTAGGAGCACTTAGAACAGTTCTGGTCTTCAAAGCACATTTCTGGAAACGTATGATGACACAAACAAAGAAGATGCTTGAGGACCTGTTTGGGCTCTACAGTTAGACAGATTGTGTACAAAGGTCAAGGCCATTGTTATTCTCTCCAGGAATGTTTGACCTAATGTCCCAACAGAACTAACAAATTTAATACTAACTTTTCTTTGTAGACTAGAAAGCACCATGTGTGTTGTTCTGGTTAAGAGCACCTGCCAAATGCTGTAAATGTAAATGCATTTAGTCACTGGCTAGTACCGTATATTTAAGTACATTCAAACTAGAAATAAGTCCACAGGCTGCTTCAGGTCGAAAGGCAGGCGAGGTGAGAGGGACATGGCGAAGAAAGAGAAGAAGATGACATGGTAGAAGAATGAAAGGGCAGAAGGCAGCAGGGAATACGTTGTTCTTTGTGAACTTGTTAGCAGATGGATTTAGCTGTGACCTTTGCGAGTGTAAACCTGTCCGGCATGGGTCTGCGTTAGGAACGCTCTGAGCTGTGCCAGGACAGAGGGCCACTGAAGCGACATGTTCAGAGTAACCCTTTAAAGCATGCAGGGAAGTACACGGCCTTCACTCTGATCAACATTGCCTTTGATTGAGAGTCTGTCCACCAGCAAAAGCAGCCGTACTTCAGGTGTGAGGTGTGGACGCATCAGTATGAAGGTTGTGATACGAGTTTTGTAATAGTAGAATTTATTAAAATGGATTGCAATGATATTCAGTAAAGCGTGTGCTCACTGGACAAAATAAAGGTCTCTGTTTTCAAAAGTAAAAGTCAAAAAATTGTTTTTACTGTCTGTCCAATCATGCAACTTCCTCCAGTCTCAGTTGTGCATTGACTACCTTTTTTAAATGACTTTGAATTTAAAATTTAAAATTCAAAATTCTTCAAAATTCTTTCCTAAACAGCTGTAAATCTAAGGAAGTTGCTGTCAAAGATATGCACCTGTTCTTTACTGTCATGACACGTTAAATGACAATATTGGCAATACTGATGGCATATTGCCAATGCAGCTTCAGAATTAGAGACGGATGCTTTTGGTCACCCATCCAATGATGAGTCTGCCTCCATGCCCTAGTGGGTAACATTCAACAGCAATAAAAGCATTAACGTTCTGAAATGCCTGACCAGCGTGCCATGCAACCCCCTGCCCCTTCCCCTGCCTTTGCTGACCCATGTCACACAGACAAACCATATCATGACCCCTCCAGAGAAGTAAAAACACACCTCACATTTCTACTCCCTGTGTGTGCTCTGATTCTTTACCTACATGGTGGAAAATCTCCTTTTGCCCTTTTTTTACGATATGGTTCTTTTGTGGAGACAAAATGCATGCCACATTTCAGATGTGTAGCTATCTTACACGTGTGTGGAACACCATTACGCTCCACACAGTGTAGCGTTAACAGAGCTGAAACTGTGCCTGTACACCCCAACTGCTGATTCACTGCATGTGTCCACTCTCTTCCAGTCATGGGGACGACCTGATTGTCACACCGTTTGCCCAGGTTAGTGCCAGCAGCTGCTTTAGAACTTTTTTCAGTAGTGTATCAGAAGGATGTGTAACAGCTGTATTGTGTATAGGGGAACCCTTCACTCAAGGCCAGTATTTGTAAGGCTACATGACACATAACATGTTATAAAGGCTTATTCCAATCATTTTAATAGTGAAATGACATCAAAATTGACTAAAGCAGCCTTTATTTCAACTGAGGCTTGGAATGAGCTTCGATAAATGTTTATGTTGGTTTGCCAGTTGTTGTGAAGGGTGATGTAGATGTCATACTGGCCTGCAGTGAAGTGTTACTCTCTGTAGCTTCACTTTAACCTTAGGTTCTGTGTTTAATCTTACTAAAATGCTAGTAATAGCCTTGGTATTCCTGGACTTCAACTAAATTTGTGAGAAATTACTACCTTATTGATTGAAACGGTTATTGCTGTTATTTACTGTTCATTCTCCAGTGAACTCAACATGGTCCACAAAGTAAAGTGGGCTGATAACCACAGTGGAGTGTATGGTTTCTGATTTTGATTCGGTTTCTTTTTATCTAGGTACTGGCCAGTTTGAGAACAGTCAGGAACAACTTTGCAGCATTAACCAACCTGCAACAAGACAGAACCTCCAATAAGTGAGTGCACTTACTACACCGTGCTGTAATACATATGTTACAGCCATAATAACTCCTTTAAAACGGTAAAGTCAAGATTTATGTAGTGTATATAAAAGCTCTTATTCATGTTGTGGTCATTTTGCAGACGGTCCCCAATGTGTAACCAACCTCCTCTCACAAAAGCCTCCTTCACAGGTGAGACCCTTTCTGACTCGCACTGCTCACTGTTTAGATATGTGACCTAGGGGCCTGTAAAATGTAGAGCTGTCACTGAAATCCTCATTTGCCTGTTGGATGAACTGCAGAGTCATATGCAAATGTTTGAACATGCCCGGTCAAGTAAAATATTTGTTGATTTTCTAGATAAAAGTAAGGTAACACATTTTTTCTGCACATTTTAGCAAACAGGGGCTAATCATTTTATGAGCTTAAAATATTGGAATCTAACAAAACTAAAACTATTAAATATTTTTTGTAATTTCTAAATAAAAAATGTACAAAGAAATATTTTATTATAATTATTTGAATGTGATGCCTGCAACACACTCAAAACAAGGTGGGACATGCAAAATAAGGGTTAAAAACTAAATTTAGTTTACATTTGAATATGTTTACACAATTTTCCCCAAATAGCAGGTGAACTGGTGACTGGTAATCATGACTGGGTATAAAAGGAGCATCCATCAAAGGCTCAGAGTGTACAAGCAAAGACTTTTTTAATCAGTTCTAAATAGAACAATTATCAGTGCAAAATTGCTTTTTCAAATTGTCTTTCACCATCCACAGTACATAATACTGTGAAAAGAATCAGGGAATCTGGATATCTTGGTCCATAAAGGCCAAGACCAAAAACCACTGTTGAATATGTGTGACATTCCAGCCCTCAGAATGCGGTGTGAGAAACACTTCTGAAAGGCAATGTTTAACATTTGACACTTGTGCTATAAATTATTTATCATATATTAGATAACTGGATTGGAAATTGTTCTGTTTTCACTTGAGAGGACAAGACTGCTCAAAAACTACACTACTTTCATGCACACCCCCAATATCATGCATTCAATGTCATATTTGGAGTGGCTTTAAAGATACAAAAATAACTGTCCAACCCTAATACACAGGAATTACCAAGACTGTGCACCGCTGCTACATATGGATGTGATAAAGCTGATACATTAGGCCTGCACAGTAAAAATTGTCAATCTGTCTAATGGCTGTTGCAATCTTTTTAGGATAAAAGTCTGCAATATACAAATGAAAGCTTTAATAAAGCAAGAAAATCTGCATTGTGTGTTGTGAGCATCTGGGACAATATTCTAAGCAGATTTCCTGAGAGATTTGTTTTTTAAGAAAAATATACAATAACCCTAAACCTTAAAACATGAAGTAATACGGGTTATATCACAGTCAATCTGCAATAGGTGATTTTGCCCGAATGTTTCCTCCTCCGCCAGGTCATCAGTGTGCTAAAGCATGTGTCAGCCCCTCGCCGCAGCTCATGAGACCAGGCTGTCAGTCAAAGGCACTCGCTTCTTGCTGCATCTCTTAAAATGAAAAGATAACACAGCGTGTCCACTTGTATCATCTCATTTCTAAGCTCAGTGCTCTCATGTCTTCATTCAAAAAGTACAAACGCTTGCGCTTAGACGCTTAGACTGCCGGCCCTTAGCGGCAGGTTGCCCTTGTGCCTTGTTCCATATTTAGCAAATTTAACGGCAGACGTCTGAAAAATGGTGCTGTTCACCAATGGTGCCCCCACCTTCTCCCCCCCATGCTCAATTGCTGCTCAGCATTTCTCACTGCCACCTGCCAATATTATTGATTGGTGTTATTAAGGGCTGTGCCCAAAATAGCACCTGCTAAAAATAGCCCCCTTGCTTTCTAACTGGACCTGGTTGCCTGGCAACCTGGCATTGGGAATGGTGGCTAGAATACGTATCTGGCGAGATGTGGCAACGGCAGGGAGAGAGGAGAGGAGAGAGGAAGGGCGAGAGATTAGACTCTGGAGGATGACGTCATCAGCGTCCTCCAGGGATGTGGAGAATCCAGTTTCAAACATGGAGCTTTACCTTTGGGTGGGAGCTCTGTTCGTTCTGGTCTTTATATGATACAGGCGCCACTTTTTGTGCTGACTTACTCTGGGAGGGTGTGAGGATGTGACATCCTTTCAGGTGTATTGTCAGGGCCAGGTATCATGCCAGATTTTTCTATACTGATGCCTTGATGCCTTCTTTGAAGGTGAGACTCTACAGGTGAATAGGGCGAGGGCTTGAAAACACTTGAAAAATACCACTAGAAAAAAATAGATATAAAATAGATACCACTACAACATTGCGAGCTGGAGGTTTTGTAAACAATTATATGTATTCATTTACAATTTTTAAAAATCATTTTTAAAACTTTTTTAATTTGTAAAAGTCTTTTTTTTTAACTAAATTTGAAGTTTTGAGGAACTGACTGATGGCCATTAGTGCTATTTGTTTGAAGGCAAATCAGTTAAATTTAGCTGTAGGAACAGTGCATTGGAACTCAACTGTCTGTGTGACATTATTATATAAAATATAAATATTATATAAAAATATAAAAATGGCCTAAAATATCAAACAGACAAATCTCTTTTGAAGCCTAAACTTTTATCAATTTTTGATATATTAACATGATCTATTTTTCACATTTATAGACAGTATGTCTTACTGTGTCAAAAACTACATAAACATCTAACAGGGTTTCCACACATGAATACTTCACAGCCTGGACTGATTCTGGGCTCATGTGGGGGAAGGGCTAATTACTGCAAGTTTGTTTTCACATGAGAGAATGTCTTACAAACCATGCACTGATTCCACACTTCCATATGTTCCATTTGTCAGTGCTGTTTTAATAAAATAATAATAGATTTGTCCCTTTTTTGTTTTGCAGTGGGGAGGATTTGGTAAATTTCCACCTATTTGACAGGGTTGTATTTAAAGCTAAACTTCAGATCAGAAAATCATAGAAGCATCATTTAAATTTTAAACTAATCAGTATAGCTTTTTTTAGTTATTATTAGAGTTAAATATTTTAGAGTTAATATTTTATTCTGACCATAATTCTTTAAAGGAAATAAATATTTTTATATTTTTAAATATTTTAAAATAAACATTGTAGAATTCGCAAAAATTCCAATCTGTTCCAATCTCCTTGTCTGTATGTGTATACATGTTTAAATTAATTGAATTAATATTTTAAGTTTAATGTAAAAGGTACATGCAACAATAAAGCAGTCGAACATTTTTATTATATCCATTGTCCAACAGTGTTGGGTGTTGGATGTGCAGAGCTGCAAACGAGGAGCCGTTCTTATTTAGGAAGTGTTTTTAGTCATGAAGGATGCAATATTTCACATAAAATCAGAAATGGCTATAATCTGAGCATGTTTTTGCTCCTAACACATGATCAGCGACCGCTGCTTTATTTGGATGGTTACAGTACATGCGTGTTGCAATAAGGAACCTAAAATATTGTTTTCATAGGAAGCACCATTCTTCTATAGCAGCCCTGGGGCATTTTCCCCTGTAGTCATCTAAACAACCTCCTAGCACATCCTGTACTAACATAAAGCATGTGCTAATTCAATATATTCCTTTTTTATATAATCATGAACTTTTCCTAAATAGCGTTTTATGTAGAAATAACCTTTTTTCGTAAGCATGCTTTTATTGTGAGAGCATATTGTTAATACCCATTAGCGCTAAGCTAATGTAGATTTAACACTGTTGTTAATGGGACAGTCTGAAGCATGTAGGATTCATATAATGCCATTTTTCTCTAATCTCTCTATGCGTATACTTGTGGGGAAAACTGTTACCCTTACAGCAATTTTTTGCGCTTGTTTAAGTCACATTCATTCACACGATATGTCTGCTAAGGTTTTGGGCAGTTTACTTCATAAACATGCAATTTTTGACAGCAAACAAGCTTGCATTTGTGCATTCTCTGCTATACTGTCTCTGTGTTGCCCTGCAATGGGTTGGCCTCCTATCCTGGGTGTACCCCACCTTGGGTGGGATTGACTACGGCTTCCTCGCAATTTGAAATGCAAGCGGTTTGGAAAATGAATGAATGGATGAATGAATGAGCGAATAATACTAATACTACTACTACTACTACTATTACTACTAATAATAATAATAATAATAATAATAATAATACTAATACTACTACTACTACTACTACTACTAATAATAATAATAATAATAATAATACTAATACTACTACTACTACTACTACTACTACTACTAATAATAATAATAATAATAATAATAATAATAATAATACTACTACTAATAATATTAATAAGTGACCAACTCCTGTCCTGGGTGTACCCCACCTTAGGCCCACAGTCAGCTGGGATTGGCTCCAGCTTCCCCGCGACCCAGAAACGGAAGAAGTGATTTATAAAATGGATAGATGGATAAGTGACCAAAAAGTGAATATAAATTTAAAAAGTTTGGCTGTAAAGAAATAAGAGTAAGAATGTCTTATCTGTGCACCCCCTCATTTAAAAATCAGTTTTAATCATTTTAATTTTTAAAATTAAATCTGAAACCTTTACTCAGTCTACTTCCTCAGCAGGGCAGGCCATTAGTGCACTGAATGATGGGCAGTAGTGTAGTAATTTGTAGGAACAGTGCAAAGGAAGTCAACTGTTTGGGGGGACGCAAATCTTCCAAAAGCATTATACAGTTCTGTCTGTGTGACATTACTATAAAAATGGCCTAAAATATCAAATAGCCAAAACTTAAAGCCTGAATTTTGTCTGTACTTTTCTCTATTTTTTATATATTAATATGATATATTTTTCACATTTATAGACAGTACGTCTTACTGTGTCAAAAACCACATAAGCACCTAATGGGGTTTCCACACATGAATTATTCACAGCCAGGACTGACCGCATCAGGGTTCACCTGAAGCAAACCCCACACCTCTGTTCTCGGGAGTACTTCAGACCTCTCCTGGCCTTCCAGATCCAGAAAAAAGCTCAACTACATCAGGGCAAAGCATAAGGGCAAAACTGTACACATTTAAATTTGGCCTTTTTTAGGCTACATGATGGTGCTCCAGTTCAGGGTGCTGCTCTCTCTCTCTCCCTCTCGCTCTCACGCATGCTCTCTCTGATAGTGTAGTCCAGTCCAGAGTTTACGTGCAGCCCAGCCCTGCGCTCAGCCGGAGCAGCCTCGGAGGGGCTGGCCTCTGGTGTCGCACTAAACACGAGAAGAATGCCATTGACGTCAGAGGAGATGTTGTCAGCAAGGACAGCGGACCCCTGCTCTTGAAATCTCCCCTGAGTGATTGCACAGCCTTTTGAAAAAAAAAAAAGGGGGGGGGGGGTAGGGGAGACAGGGAAGAGGAGAGAAAGTGACACATAATGTGTCTTTGTCTCTTTGTACATTTCTCCCTCATATTCCTGGTAAAGCAGTCCCTGCGTATATGCGCGTGTCCGAATGCACCGCGTGCGCCTGTGTCAAAAGGCTGCGGCGAAACAATAGCAGCAGGTCCCAGCGCGGTAACGCATGGACGCACGCTCGACCTGTTGATTGATTTACTTATTTTAGCACAATGCCGCGTGTCAACGTGAGCGCGGAAAGACGCTACTTTTGGTTTATTTACGACGCAGGTGACAGCCGTGCAGTGCTTACTGTACGTGTGTACAGCGGCCCGTGACGTAGGGTCGAAAAGGGCCTTGACCATCTCTTGTCATAATCCAGGATTACTGCAAAAGAAAAAGAAGGCAAAGACGAAGGAAAAACGCCGGCCGTCGCTGCATCATTTCCTAACGATTATTTCTCCGACTAATCCGAAAGGATTCGCCCGCTCGTAATCTGCGAGTGCATCTCCGCAAGCACATAATTCCACAGGGCCTAAAGTAAACATCCCCCCCCCCCCCCCATCCCTTTGACTCGGTCCTGCTGGGACATGAAGCAGCAAAACTCAAAAATTATCTGTAGCTTTACCGAAAGTGACATGATCGTCAGGCCAATGTGACGCTGTCGCTCACCAGCAGCAGTTCTTTCAGCACATTTTAGTAACTGCGTAACGCGCGCATATGTATATAAACAGGAAATAAACAATTGAAGAGTTTCGTTCCAAAGTGCTGCATGTATGTACACTGATCTGCCATAAAATTATGACCACTGAGAGGTTAAGTTACATTAACATTAGTAAACATTGACTACCTAGTTATTTCATCAGAATGCCACCTGTCACGTGGGTGGGATATATTAGACATCAAGTGAATAGTCAAGTTTCTGCTGGAAGCAAGAGAAATGGACAAGTGCAGGCATCCGAGCCACTCTGACAAGGGCCTTATTGTGGTGGTGAGACGGCAGAGTCAGAGCATCTCCACTACGGCAGGTCTTGTGGAGTGTTCCAGGTGTGCAGAAGTTAGTACCTACCAAAAGTGATCCAAGGACAGGACAACTGGTGAATCAGCAACAGGGTCATGGGCACTCAAGGCTCACTGATGCATGTGGGAATGACAGAAAATAAACATACTAAGATGAAGTTATATAGGCTGCAGCTCGTGCTTCAACAGTACAACTCTTGGCCATCCATCGCAATGGACTTCTTTACTTTTCTAATGCGTCATATTGTGTTTGGGAATTTTTTGTGAAATTTTGAAATGTTTTAGTTGTTTTGTTGCACCATGTCTTAAGCAAGAAACAGCCCTTTTAGAAACCATGAATTAGTTCCACATGAGTTTTTTCACTCTATCTGTGCTCCCACCCAAACAGTTTGAATGTGTGTGTGTTGACTGGCACATGAGAGCAAAACATTTGTTTTAAGTTTTAAATTTTGACACTTTTTCTAAATCTATTTTGTGCTTTTTGCCAAAATAACTTTAATCAATTACCATTTTTGGCCAAATTATTTTAGTGCATCCACAGAAGTCTGAGCAAGTAAGATCAACTAATGCTAAAGCTAACACTGGAGCTAATAACACTCATCTAAACAACGGGCCTCATTCACCAACTAGGAAGCAATGTTCTCTTAAAACCAGGTCAGTTTTCTTGGAGACTCAGACATTTACCAGTTTGTAAGAACACTACGCACACTCAAGAGCACCCTTACATACATTTGAGTGCTGACATGTCAGTGCAAAATAACTGGTTATGAATATGATGTAGACTTTTTAAGGGCCTTTCCTAATAAGAAGAAAGTAAAGCTTATGTATAAAGCACATGTGTTTACCAAAGTGCTGTACAAAAGCAATACATATAAACTAAAAATAAAATAGAATAAAGAAATAAAAAAAGAAAGAAAAAAAAAGAAGGTAGAATTAAAAATAAAACCGAGAAGAAACAAGTATCAAAATCATGCATCACTCAAAAGTCCTGGAATAAAAATATGTATTAAGTTTTGATTTAAAAGAAACAATGCTACAAGAAGCTTAATTTCAGGAGACAAACTGTTCCATAATCATGGACCCTAGATTATAAAAGCAAAATCATTTTTCTACTTTTATAAGAAAATTTCCTAAGGTTTCAGGAAAAAAACTGGGTCATACTGGTGATTGAGCTGTATTGTTCTGAAACACTATTTATTATTAGACATATTAAAAGTGTCACAGTAGTCAAACAGAAACCCAGGTTTATTGTTTATTCCAAAATTTCTGCAGCTTTTTTCCTTAATAACACGGTTCTGTTATTAGCCTAATCATTCAGACTAATTAACTCCCATTCATACTCCAGGTTTGTTCTCAGGGAGCACTCAGAGCTGACTGTGACTGGCTGAAGAGCGTATCAATCATTATTTTGCAAATAATTTATTCACTGTGTAACCCACTATGTAATTACTATATTACATTGAATAGTATAGTCAAACATAACTCAACTGCTAAGAGATAAAGAAAACATTCAATTTTACTTTTATTGTTTATCATCTATAAAGAAACACCTTTGTAACTCATAACTTCAACAATGGGCCTGACTAAACTGCTGTAGGATGAATAGGCCAATATATGCAAATGCTTTGGTGTTACTGACATCATAAAAGCAATATAATTCATTTAAATTGAGCAATCTTACAGGACAATGTTCATTTATTGACTATATGGACTAGGGAATGAGTTGTATTTAGCTCTATGTATAGCTCTTTCATTCCAAAAAAGCAAGTGATATTCAGTTTTTTTGTAAGAGATGGGTCCTATAAGTACATATTGTAAACCTAAATAAGTTGTAATGAGTTTAGTTTAGTCTCATGACTTTCTTATCTCGTATTTTGCTAATAGTACTTATTAAGTAATGCATTAACTCAATTAAAATGTTCATTTCCATATAAATATTCTATCAAAACAATTTAGTGTTTTTATTTTTGTAATTTACTAATACATTTAGCAATATTTTATGTTTTCATTACCGTAAAATATTTTTGGGGAAATTTTCTGCACATTTGAATCAGTTAAATTCACTGCATTACGTTTTTTTCAGTGCAACAGATGTTTCTGAAGCAAGTCCACACAGTCATATCTAGACTATGGGGTCATGCTTACATTATTAAGCAGCTTTGTAACAGAGAGAAGGCTCCTTTTCTGCTGACAGATGGGCTCCAATCCATGAAATCCTCCCCAGCTTTTCTATCTCTCCCTGTGTCGTGCTCCTCAGTTCTTTTAGGTTTGTGGTTTCACAGGAAGCCGCTTATGTTTGTGTAAAGCAATGCTTTCCTAAGTCATGTTGATGTAGCTGAGGTGCTGCAAGGCTCTAGCTCCTCTCGCCACTACACCATTTGTGTTTTTTTTCCTTTTTTAATATTAGCTTGGATATCTGGAGAAAAGCTCATCAGTCCGGTGCCACTGCTTCATATGGGGGGGTGTGGGTCTTTGGCCGGGGGGGAGGAGGAGAAGGAGGGGGCTCTGCTGCTTTTGTTGAAGCAGAAGCGCATGGCTGGAAGGTGAGAGCCGTTCCTTCACTGAAGTTCTGATGGAGCCCTGCTGGAGCCTGGCCATAATCCTGCGCCGGGACATGGATTTGCTGTGCCAGGCAGGGACACATCTGGCCGGGGATCAGTAAAGGAGGATTTCGCATGCGTGTGCTTGTGTTTGCATATAGTTAGAGCATGGCACTCCATCGCTCTGTAGACCAGGAGCCCTACGCTGCTGGACTTTCTACAGTGTAACTCTCTTTTCACCCGTTCCTCTGGACACACTGCATTCCTATGGACTTAAAGCCTGGAATTTAAAGGAGTCGGGAGTTCGGCGCTTTTGTGTTTTTTTCTTCCAGGGCCAAGGGTAGCATCTCTCAGCCTTCAAAGGGGGAGATTTCTCTCTCTGTCCTAGCAATGAAGAGTCACCCATGTGTGCACTCTGGACACCCAGACATGGCTGTGTACGATAATGATGAGGAGGACGCACATGAAGCCTCGGCAAGCCCCATCAAACGCCTCAAAACTGAACACCCCCTCCCCTGTCTTCCCCCAGAGGAGGCCTACCAAAAGCTGGCCACCGAGACGCTGGAGGAGCTGGACTGGTGCCTGGACCAGCTGGAGACCCTGCAGACCAGGCACTCCGTCAGCGAGATGGCCTCCAACAAGGTAAGCCAGGCTTTACGGGTCCATGCCCTGCACATATGCCAGGTTTATGTATTTTCATTGTCCCCTGTATTTTCAGTGATGGTGCAATAAAGAGATCTGAACTGGGCTGAATATGGCATGTTGTGGCCATTGCTGTATATGGTGAACAAGCTTGATTCTGCTTCTTATTCTGTTGCTTTAAAGGAGTGATTCTTACATGAGGGTCCCATGGCATTAACCCATGAAGTTTTCACTCTTCTAATGGTCCATTCCATACTCATACAAGTCTTCCCTTTGCTTCTATTAAAGGTGCAATACATAGATATAAGTGGTGTTGTATGTGGTGGTATGACCATGTGTAAAGACATAGTCCTAATACATGTTAACAATGAACTTCATTCTGATTCTGATTCTGTAGTCTTCCTAAGAAGTGATGCTTCTGTATGGCTCCCGTGGCTTTGAGAAACAAAAAGCATGTCCTATTGGGTTTAGGGGCAGTTTTAGTCACGAAGTGGGATTCACAGCTAATACTGTATTCAAGAAAGCCGATCCAGGCATAATCTGTCACTAACAGTTGGTGTAAAATAAATGCACATGGTACATTTTGGCACCTGCAGAGTTAAGGTTATTATTGCCAACCAGGGTACGGCAGGTAAAGCCTTTATTTTAGCACTGGTGGACAGCTGGGTAGTCAAGACTTATCGAGCAGACCCAAGATGGCCACTCCAGGGATGCCGTGTCAGACAAATGTATACAAACCACATGTTACATGCAGGAGGTGAGTCAGGCTTGTTTAGGATTCTCCATCATGCAGGCTGTTCCAGTGCAGCCCCAGGGGTCTTCCTTCAGCATCGGAGACCTGCTTCTCTTTTATAAACGTGCCGCTGTCTGGGACGACAAGCAGGGAAGATGATTGTAAGGATATGTGAGTAACGTATGTGCTTCTCTAGAGCTTTGTATTGGAATTTGTCGTCTAATTTGACCTATAGGCAGACGGTGGTGTTGTTGCTGGCACAATTTGCATTATTCACCCACACTCATCAATAGTGGCTTCTGTAGAAGTCACACCGCAGCGGCCTGCATGTAACACGCTGAACGTTCAGCGTGAATCATCATTCAGCGTGACCGCTGGTAGGATTTTGTTGTTACAGGAGCTGAATGTTGCTTTGTGCTCAGCGCTGTGGTAGTGAACGTATGACTATTCACCGAAGTCCTGTTTTGTTTACATTTGATTAGCGCAGGTTTGCGAGCTCCTGGGACAACAACAAAACAGGGAGTGAGGTTAGAGAGACAGAGTTGGGGAGATAAAGAGAGGAAGCGCCATATCCTGGACTGAAGGTCATGCATCATACTTCACTTGTTGTCCTGTAGAGGATTATAACTTGAACTTAGGAGAGAACATATTAGTGCAACCAAAAAGCTGCATGTACTTCATTTGTTCAGCCATAAATATTATGCGTGACATGTTCTGTGTAAAGAAATTCAGGATTAGACAGGTGACAGCTAACATTAGGCTTTAGGATTCAACAGATGAAGGTTTACATTTTGCTACAGGCTATTTGCACCACCCAGTTTGAGAGCATTGCATTATGGAAAGCAGGGGTTGGTGATATGGCAAAGTATAATTTCATGATACTTAAAAAATGT
>JBBPDA010000037.1:13428332-13449341 GCA_037974385.1 Arnoldichthys spilopterus | reverse complement strand
ACACACACACACACACACACACACACACACACACACACACACACACACACACACACACACACACACACACGAACTACCGATCTACACCAACCATTCATTCACTTACAGCATGAGCTGTTTAAGTCGCCCACAATTCATACGTCCACTCATCTACAGTATATACAGGAGACAGGGTTTCAAAATATTGCACTTATTGGCCCATTGCGTCCCACATACTGCAGGATGCAGAAATAAAACGACTATATAGATACAGTTCTCTAAATATAGATGTCCCACAATTTCATGCAAGTGTAATGCTAAATGTTGTGGTTGTACAGAACACTCACTCTTCACCCGTTTCTTACACTCGGACTACACATCAGTGATGCGTAAGGACCATTTGGCATTACACGGACTGGCATACCCGCTTCAGACACGACAAACACTGACTGCGTTTAGTTGCTCGTCACGTCAACCACCTACTGCTTCAAAGCTCGTTTCACATAAATACACTCACAATACCATGGAACGTGTGATCAATACCACATTCAACGCAATTTTTTTATTGAAGGGCTACATTTTATTATAATTAAATGCTCTATAGGGATAAAGGGCCTATCAATGCTCCTGCCAATGTGTTTTATTTTCCTACCAACTGTGGTGAGGTTGGACAAGCCTTATAGCGCACTGGCAAAAATATTAATTTCTTCTAGTCTTCCTTTATAGTGTCTCTGATGCTAACCGAACGATAACCTGTAGTGAACAAAAGTACCTAACCAGCTTGAGCATTTGGCTCACGTAATGTACATAAAAATACACTTTTAGGTTGCTTGAGCAAACCACTGCACATGCTCGCATCTCAACAATGAACAAGGGCTTTTCTTACTCTTTTATAAGGTCTCTTGCTCTCTCTGGGTTTTAGGACGGCTCTTACTTTCCTCCCAGCCACTGTAACACGAGCATCTGTAAGCTGACGTAACAAAATTGGCCATTAGTGTGGTCGCTGAGCTGTCCGTTCACGTTCACGAGGAAGTACAGCTGTATGCGATTTTTTCCCCCAAGTGTTCGACAAAGCTTGTCCAGCCAGGCAACAGCAGCTAAGAAAGAATTTTTCTGTAGGAGGAGCATGGGTGTCATCTGCAGTATTACGGCACGCAATCAGAGTAAACACTTGAACTGGCAAAGGAGCACAAAGCTCTGCTTGCAAGCATGTGCCTGGCGGTGGTGAATCACAATGGGAATATGCTTGTTATTTATAATCCAAAAAGTCAGATCAGGTTTTCCTGATCAAATATTGATGGACTGACTCGCGCTGCAGAAATAGCTGCCTGGGACCTTTCCTCGAGTATTGCGGTGTTTCTGTCATGCCAGACAGCTCCCTTGCACTTCACGTCTAGTAAGAAAACAGGACAAATCTCATCATCACAAAAGCCTCTCCTATGCTAGGAGGACGGACTGAGAGGCCGACTGAGGCGGGAAACGCTGAGAGGCTCCGCTTCCTCCACAAAGTAGCTTTTTTGCCAGCAGAGATAAAGAGGACACAGTGATAAATAGAGAGATAAAGGACAGGGAACACTGTGGCTACTAAGATGCACTCGTTTTATATAATCAAAGATCAAACTCGCCTGACCTTTTCAGCTTTTCTTCCCATTTTGAACCCTTTGAGCTGTTTTGCACTAAATAAATAATTGATGATAATAAGTTAAGGAATTCTCTGAAAAACTACCGTCATAATAGAAACATTTGTTAACATAGTGTATTTGTCTCTGTAGAGCTAACTCACATCTCTGAACCCAAACTACTGAGGTATATACACAATACAATTATATTTTGAAGATTTCTATATGACTTAAGATGTGTGCACTCCCAACCTCCTCAGATAGTTCAGTGTGTTAAAAGGCTTAAAAATGGGATTAGACATAACAAATAAATAAATAAATAAATAAATAAATCATTCATTCATTCATTCACATTTGAGAGGCTCCTGCTTAAGAATGGCCACATCTGCCTTCTCATGAACAGGCCTACGTTTCAGACAAGCAAACTGACCACATGCTTGAGTTAAAACTCTAAATATCTGATACATGCATGTGGGAAAGATCTGAACCGACTGTGTAACAGTGCGAGACCATAGTGACTTCGATCCACTCTAAAGAAAAGAAAAAAAAAATGAGTGTAAAAATAAACCAGGCACTGCACATTGAAGATTCGGATATGGGTGTTATCTGGAGGTGTCGGAGCAGAGGGGCTACTAATGCAAATATGCTAAACAACGCTTAAATGCCATCTAGAGCTTTAATATTTACAGAGCTCACAAAACAAAACGACTTTTTTTTGGCATTTTCGAAGCCTCTTTTCTTGATCTTTTCCCATTTAAAATGAGAAAAGTGGTGGGGATCCAACGCAAGAACTGTTACCTTGACAATTTTGGGGCTGGGGTGTCACATGCCTTTCACGGCCAATGAGAACTGGCTTGTTCTGGCACCTGTCACCCACGAGGTTAAAGGTTAAATGCCTCAACTTAAAGGAGCTAAGTATTCCACAAACACACACGCGCTGGACTACGATGGACTAGGCAGAAAATTAACACGCGCAGTTTGGTTGCTGTAAGGGCGGTGGGTTGTCCGTTAGTCTGGCGTTGCCCTGGGTTCCGGTCGTAACAGCAGGGTCAGTCTCTAAACTCTCAGACATCTTGTCGCAGATAATATCTACCAGACGCTCGAAGGTTTGTTTCACGTTGATGTTGTCCTTGGCGCTGGTCTCAAAAAACTCGAAACCTTGGAGACACAAAAAACCCAAAAAAGGACAAAAGTTTAGTTGTAGAGAAAATAAACTAATAAATAAATAAATTTACTTCTAGTTCATACCATTCATACATAGAAATTAAGCTGGAAAAACATTTTGAATTCATTCTTTTTGTGATGTCATGAAAACTAAATTATTTGCTTATGCGATACCATGACAACCAAATTCATTGTTTTTGTGATGTCATGAAAACTAAATCATTTTTGATGGCATGAAAATGTAGTTATTTGCTTTAGTGATGCCCTGACAACAAAATTCATTTTTTTTGTTGTCATGAAAACTAGATTATTTGCTTTTATGACATAAAACCAAAATACATTTTCCTACAGTAATATAGTTCTGATTATATTTAGTTAAAGCCATTACAAATATTTCAGCCTGGAGGTAGTGCAATATTCTAACTCATAACGAGCATTATAGAGTTACATTCTTTGGGCTGCAAGATAAAAAGAAAACACCAAATTCCATGACTATAGTCTAAAACATCAACACTAAGTCATTTCCATTATACATGATGTCATAACGTTTTTTTTTCTCTCACAAGAAATAAGTAGTCACGAATTAAAAAATACTTTCAAAAACCTTGAGTATGAATGCTTTGTATTCAGTGGTTTACATCCAGCCCTGCACTAATTCAGCTATTTTGCTTGATTTTTAATGAAGCACGCAGCTGATCAATACTCTTTATGTACAGACAACATTTTGATATGCTCAGAAAAGCATGTTGAGACATAATTGATCACAATGACAACTGTATTGTCCAGCCCTGTGTTTTTGACTGATGATATTTGGATTGTTGGATTAAGCAAAGTGAATCAAAATACCCACATAAACCCATGTGGAGCATCAGAGGATGGTCAGAGGGCTGACAGAATGAAAAATAAATCCATTCATTGTTAAATGCAATCTTACAGCACTATTAACAATAACAAATAATATAATGCACATAGTGATTCTCCAGTCTCATTCTTTATGTGTCTGCAGAATGTCAGGTTTTTGTTTTCCCTACACCAGTGGCCTGGGTTACGAGAAGTGTGATCTGCAAGTGGATAGTGTCATCTAATTAGATGTGTTTAATTATCGCCTGAGCTGTAATCTCAAAGAGCACACTCCATATGCTCTCATTTATTCACAGTGAAGGTATGGTGCATGAATCAAATGCATTTTACTGCCTTCTATAGTGAGCATTTCAGGGGCTGATGTGCTTCAATAATATGCCAGCATTTTCCTCGGCATGGAGGAAGTCTTGAGTGCTTGCATGCCAAATCACAAAATGCGTTGTTACCACTGTATATCAGTTCAGACTCATTAAATTCCAGAGCGCTGGGAATAGAGCAGGCTCCAGGTCAGAGAGTTACAGCTGATTGGCTAAGAGCGACCCTGATGACTTGTTCCCTTCGTCAGATGGAAGCAGTTGATTGGTGCCCTCAAGAAAAGAGCACAGCTGTGGTGGTGGCAATGGACTTACCCAGCTGTTCGGCCAGCAGCCTGCCACTATCCACAGACACAACCCTCTCCTCCTCCATGTCGCACTTATTCCCGGCCAGGATTACTTGCGCATTGTCCCAGGAGTACGTCTTTATCTGGGTCGACCTGGATACAAAAACAACAGTGTCTCGGTGTGTGAAATTCCACTCGGTTATGCCCTACATTATGCAGCATAACCTAAATAATGCTAATGCCACTTGCACCTATGGAAATGATATGGAGACATATAGAACCATATTCAGGCTACAATGCACGAGCTCAGACAGAAGATTCTGCACGCAGCTTCCTCTGGTCTTGCTTTAAAAAGGCTGTTCGCTCCAATAATCGATGCCATAGCAACAGCGGAGCTGGCAGAGAGCAGACAGCTGGTGTGGGTGTGATGGGTGCCCAGCCCCTTCACTGCATACAGTACACCCATCATTTAGTCACATGCAGCAGGTCACACTGACACTCTCTTCATTAGGCTCTAAACACTACAAACATGTTGTGATCAGTAATAATATCAATTTTAAAGAGCTGAGGTACAATTAGAAGTGCAGTAGTAAGAAGAAGTGGGATGCTGGGCGCCTGTAATGTTCATCACTAATTCGCAAAAGATAAGAATTCCTGTCAAAATCAACAAGATGGGAGCGGCTACTTGAATTTATACACGTTATCACATTCTACAAAGGCCGCCATATACAAACACTCCTTTACCAGACAATATGATAGAATTCTTATGGACCTTGAAGTTAACAGAGGATTAACCTGGGGTTATTTCCACAACTACTATCCAATAGCTTTTAAACTGTCCGTTCCTGAAGGGGCTGACTGACAACTGTCACATTTGTTTGTAAAATATACAGAAAATTGCTCTTAAATTGTCTTAAAGGGGAAGTCCAATGTTTTCAAAATTTCTGCACAATTTAATGGCCATTCAGGGTGATTCGGTGTCAAAATCTGTTCTTGAGAACCTCATAGAGTCAGAATTGTTCACAGTGGTGATGACAGGAACCCTATGCTATGATTATGCTACCTAAAGTTAAAGTTTTGAGATAAGCTGTTGTACATTCATGCCTGGGAGGTACATCCAGGGTACTGGCAAAACAGACCCCAAGGAAAACGTTCTTTTATTTTACGATTCACTATTTTACCGATTTCAACATATGAAAAAAACACGGGTTGTTTTGGACAAGAAATAAAATAGTTCCAATTTAAACTGCTGTAAAGCAAATTTGGGCTGATGATATTCTTTACAGTACCATTTCAAATCAAGCTGCTCTGAATGACCTTATTTACATATCAATTATTGAACAATTCAGTGGAATTACCCTTTAAATAATGGAAATATTGTATTATTTTTTTCTGATTTCTGTTCATTAGCCATTATTTTTTATTATTTAGAAGTTATTCAGACCAGACAGACGCTTAAAACCAAACCAACCTGCTTTGTTAAATCTGGAAATTACTATTAATATATGATGACTTGATATAATTACCATGATTAAGCTCAGTCCTAGACAAAGAGAGCTTTTCAACAGCAAAGTGCCACTAGTTCTTCTATATTTTAAAAGGTTTAAGTATATTTTAGTCATTCAGAGTTTTGATTTAAAATGTTGTTAATTTTGTAATAGAAATTAACATTATTTGGCTGACATCTTCGTGTACACCCCAATTCACTAGTATAAGACTATCAGTAGAACTTTTTCCAGTGATGGTAAATTTATGACATTGAGCTTACTGAGCTGAAAGCAGTGTTAGTCATTCTTTCAGCCAGTGTGAGCTGGCCATTCTTTCACACAGCTCTTTCAGTAAGGTGGGTGACCACTGTGAATTCTGCCCTCAGATTTCGAGTGCCAACCCGTCCTTTCTATTCCCAGCTATAAAGAAAGACCAGCCAAATATGGAAGCTGCTGCTGCTGCGTTAGGTCACCATGCCCCGTTATATGAGTCTGGGTGAGCCAGTCTCCCTCACTTCCTGTCTCTGTCCACTTTCTCAGTGCATCATCAGACCTCTCATTAGCCTCTGTGCTGCCTAATTAAATCAACCTCCGCACCCCGAGCTCAGCTAAACACCCCACCGGGAGGATCAATAAAGCTTCGTCCACCTCAGTTTGGAATGAGGTACCTGACCGGGACTGACCTGGTCCAACTGGGTGCAGAATCTACTTTCTTGCTGCGTGGTTCGCAGCTCCTGATCCTTAGGGAAAATTAAATCAATTCTATTAAAATATTAACTGCTCAGCTGCCCTTCAAAACCCTTTACCTCCTGTCTTTTCCCTTCAGTTTGGTTAAATGTCATATCCGTCAGCAAGAAAAGATCTCCTATCACAAAAGAAAGGCACATACATTTTGTCCCACTCACACATGCGAGGGACGTACGAGTGCTGAGCTCAACTGAATGTTCAATCTTGTTTGAACGTTCGTTCCATATCTTTATGGATCTGCTACAGCTGCTACATTCTGTTGCATTCATCACACTGTCCATTCACACATAGTTTAACAGCCTATAGTTATGGCTTTCAAGTCCCCCCCCCCCCATAATGGAACGAGTGAGGCTTGTTTTGGTCTTTCTCAGCACTGTGTCACTCCTGACATTTGTATTAAAAGAAAGATTTGCTCTCAGCGGATGATGACTCACTTGCCTCCATGAAAAATATAGCACCTTTTTTTCCCAGCGAAGACACAAACACGCGAATATATACACACACGCATGGTCTCTTACAGAGAATTACAACCTTCCTTTTTAAAAAAAATAAACTGCAGCTATGACTGTAATTGATCGGTTGGCAGGCACAAGAGAGTGGACATCCGTGGGAGATGTGGTGTGTGGAGAATGTGTACTATTGTCTCCTACGCTCTTCTGAGAGCTGATTTGATGCCCACTCACCAATCCTGAACTGCTCCGAACGACTCCTCGTTGGTGATGTCATACATGAGGATGAAACCCATGGCGCCACGATAGTAGGCAGTCGTGATGGTCCTGTAGCGCTCCTGTCCTGCTGTATCCTGCACACACGCACACATACACACACACACACACAGACACACACACACACACTGTAACAATCAGCTCTCCAGACGATTACCAAATTTAACAAGGGTTAAATAATTCCTTAATAATTTTCTTTTTTAAAGGAGACACTCGATACACAGTGGACCTCACAAGAATTTCGTTGGTCGTGAGGACTGTGTGCTTTACCACACTGGTCTTCCCCAATGTACTGGACGTGACTGACACACACAGTGTTTCAGTCAAAGCCTATATTTTACATTTTACATTTTCCCTGAGCTCCACTTCACAATATTTTTATGCAAATTCAATAAAACAGACTAACTAATAGACTTTTACAATAGACGGTATAGAGACTGACCAGCACATTTTGGGGAAAAGAAACAGGATAATCTGGTTTTTCATGATGATGGGCCTTTTAATTACGGAGTCTGTTACTGACAGAATTTAACAAATCCATTCAGTGTCTGGAGTGCACCGAGATGTCATAGACCAAACCTGCATATGGCTGTCACTACTACACAATGTAATGGAGTTCGATTTTATTTTTATTCTTGGGTACAAAGTGTGTTTTTCCAATATGCCTAAAAAAAACAGAAAATGGCTGATTTTCCACAAAAACTTTCCTTCTGTGGTCAGGACAATGACATTTTAAAATATATCTGTTTTCAAGACCATTCTCCATTCACTTTAAATTCTAAGTAGACTTCCAGAATATTCTGGAATTGTAAAAGAGTTTTCTAGAACTTTTTGGAATGTTTTTAGAAATGTCTGTGTCTGTTCAGAAAAGATAAAAAATCACCTGTTTTGCCAGTATAAATACAAAACTTCTGTGGGCTGTGGTCATTAAATCAAAATTTGCAAAGAATATAGCCGTTTTATATAGGTTTAATCCACACGGGGGTTCAACCTATGGATAAGTGAATGAGCTCTGAGCAACGTAGGCTTTTTGTAGCAGTGTCTGATCTACTTGATCTATATGACGTTACATTCGCCTTTGTTTCCTCCTGTTTAACGCCAACCTGCTGCCCAGACTGTAATACTGTGTGTTCACCTGTGGGGGCAGTAATCAGTGTTTTTTTCATCTGTGGGGTTTGACCTTTATCCTGCACTGTATTAGTGAAATATGAATCAGTGGCTTTATTTAGACCTAAACCTTGACAAATCTCCTGATACGGTGAAAACATCGTTGCCGGTACTGGGATCACACTCTGACTGAAAAATCAGGGGACGGCTGTAGTCCTCCAGAGGGCTAAACTAATGGCATGTAAACGCAATGAAGACGTTTTCTTTGCGCTTATCCAAATTTCGATAGAAATTGATTCCGAACTCGCAGCCGACCTTAGTTGATTGGCCATATACACCCAGTTTATTACACCCAGTTTATAACAGCAAAGAGTTCATTTTTCTTCATCAAATTTGTAACTACACACGTTTCTGCTGATGTGGGTTTCCTCTCTTTCAGTAATGTACAACAAAGCAATAGAAGCACTAATAGCTCCTAGTTAAGAAGAATATGCTAAACATAGCTACTCTGAACATCAGACACTCTGTACATTAACCAAATATACTGCCTATTAATCAAGTGTAAGTCATCACTAAGACTAATTTTTGGAACTTGTGTTCTTCTAATAGGATTTTTCTAACTAAGATAACTTTTAAAAAAGAACAAAATCTGAATTAGTTTATTTGTTGTGTTTGGTATTGTGTTTTTACAGGCACAAACACACCTCTTGCCACAAGTTTTGGTTTTCACGGCTATACAAGACTTTTGTCAAGGTAATACATATGTAAACAAAGAGCACAATGATTTAACGGCAGGTCAGACATATGGTATCCACCTGGACCTGAAAAACAGCTTGGAGAATGTACTGGTACTTCCTATTGACTGACCACTAAATCGAACAAGGCTCAAAAGAAAAAGTCCTCGCAGAGTAACCATAGAGATTGAACACAGCAACAGGAAGTACCCATGCAGCTGGACATAGCGAGGTAAAGGAAGGAGAACAAGAGGTGGGAGGCTAAACTATTGACATTGGGATATGGCCAAAATGCATACATACGCATTCATACAGCACCCACTTAGCAAAGGCATCAGAAAAAATGTGTACCAACCAAGTCAAACAGGTTCTAAAAAGACAAACGTTCAGGTTAGGGTTACAAAGGTAGAAATTTATCTGTGTCACCATGATATTGCAAGACAATATTGCCCTGTAACACAAAACCCCTACTGCTTTTACAAACCTGCTGCATTAATACATAGTATAACTGACCAAATCTATCATAAAATACGGTGTGTGTGTATATATATATATATATATATATATATACAGTGATCTGCGATAACATTCACTGCATTAGCAGGTAAAGTGAATAACACAATAGCACTAGTCAGGGCGGTATTTTAAGATGCAAGTGAACAGTCAGTTCTTGCTGTTGATGTGTTGGAATCAGGAAAAATAGGAGAGGATCTGAGCCATTTTGACAAGGGCGAGTCAAAACAACAGGTCTTGCGGAGTGTTCCAGGTGTGCAGTAGTCAGTACCTACCAAAAGTGATCCAAGGAAGAACAACTGGTAAATCTGCAAGAGGGTCATGGGCACCTCTCAATGTGGGGAGTCAAGTCAAGCCAAGTCAAGTTCATTTTTATAGCGCTTTTTACAACTGACATTGTCACAAAGCAGCTTTACAGAATCCGGGTCCGTGTCCCTAATGAGCAAGCTAAAGGTGACGGAGGCAAGGAAAAACTTCCTAGATGTAGGAAGAAACCTTAGGAGGAACAAAGGCTCAGAAGGGGGAACCCATCCTCCTCAGGTCAACACTGGATAGCAATAACAGACAAGAGAAAAGGAAAAAAGAATAAAATAAATAATTATCATCATAATTCTTAGTATAAAGAGGAGGCAGCAGTTCCTTGTGTACAAGTGCTGCGATGACTTCAGATCAGTTCTTTGGCAGATAGGGCTGTTTACATGGGCTCCTCAGCAGGAGTGAGGGAGAGAACTTCAACCAGATATAGGGTGGGTCAGGCTGGTCCAGATAGCAGAATTGGACAGGATCACAGGTATCTCAGCGGAGCAGCTTGAGAAAGAGAGAGCGCAAGAGAGCAATTGGGGAGTGAAGGCTAGCCCACTGGGAATTAGCTACTGTGGTCTAAAAGGTAAATGCTGAAGCTTGAGGGAGACCTACACAATATTAGGCAGGTGGTGTTAATGTTATGGCTGATGTGTAAGCCTTGACTGTACCTCTGCTTTGTTTTAAAAGCAAAACTATTTGTTCCATAACAAGAATTCAGAGCTTAGGAAGAGACGATGAAAACAATTACAGAAATGTGTCTTTTGCATGAACAAAAGCAGCGATCATCATTATGCAGTTCATTAGGAAGTGAAAGTGGTCTTGATCACCTTGTTTGGTCCAAACCATTGTGCATTTTGTCAGAAAACACAGCATTACACTAAATATTAAATGTGAGAGTGTAATTAACTTCCTATAATTTAAGAGTTCTGCACCTTTACCTGACCGTGTTGTGCAATATTGTCAGTGCAATGTTTTCTAACAGGGTCAACTCACATTCAAAAATTAGCAGCACTGTTATACAAAACCCATGCTCAAACCTTCATGGTATGGTCACTTTTGATGGTTGCATGTATGTATGGTTTCTAAACCGCTTCTTCCATTTTCCAATGGAAGAGCCAATCCCAGCCAATCCCAGCTGGCTGCGGGCCTAAGGTGGGGTACAGCCAGGACAGGAGGCCAACCCATCGCAGGGCAACACATAGACAGACAACCACACACACATTCACACCTATGGGCAACTTAGAACATCCAATCAAATTACTGGAGCCTTTGGAGAGTGGGAGGAAACCGAAGAACCTGGAGAAAACCCACGCGAACATGGGAAGAGCTTGCAAACTCCGCACAAAAAGGCACCCGTGGCTGTGAGACAACAGAGCTAACCACTGCACCACCGTGCCGCCCAAGTCGGATTTCATTTTGTAACACTGTTAAGTGTGTAGTCTGTGATGGAGGCATTCAAGTAAGAATCTCATTGTAATCTGTACACCGTACTTTTAACATATGATCAAAACGCTGAATCTTAAATCTTCTTTATTACAGATGGTACCAGTCATTCACAGTTAGCCACGTTAGCCTTTTTTAGCGACCTGTTCTTTTAATACCGTCATTCTCTGCTTCCCTACTAGCTTAAGCTAATGCTGCGAAGACACCTGCTGTCCTGCGTCTCACTGGATTTTAAGAAAATTGCCTCTGCTTTCTGCTTGACGAAAATCCTCTTAAATTATTACCTTGGAAAGTAACTGCAGAAGCCACAGAATGCTTTCGACCAAAAAAAAAAAAAACAAAACAGTGGACTATTCCATTGCAGCTGTGATAATGTTTTATTCAATGCTTCAGCCATTAAACGGAAGGAAAAAAATAAATATATAAATGTCCTTTGGTGGCTTACGGCGCGTAGATATGTGCTTGAAATCAGCTTTCCTGTGCCACCACACTACGAACACTGCCCTCTAGTGTGCAATGGACCATGACAAAGTGGCAATTTTCCCTCCCATCACTAAGCCACAGCGGAGCTCGGCCTGCGGAGGATGGCCTCCTTATCTGACACTGCCAGCTCAGACGGGCCACACGTTCTGCACACATACGCGCACACACACACATACACGGGCTCTGAAGCCAGCACACATGCAGAGGGAACACGCGCCCACACACAGAACAAAATACGCTTGCTCACAGACACGCGTACGCGCACATGCTTTACCTGACCCAGCCTCCATTAGGACTGCTCGTTTGTGCTCCTTTATCTCCCGATGGTTACGACTCGGGCATCGAGCCTTTCTCTTTTTTTTAAGGCTTTGTGATTGACTGTTGTTTGCACACAAGGGCTGGAGTGGACGGCTCTAATTACTGCAAACAGAACGGCTGATAAGGCGGTGCGAGAGGCCTCCTCCTCCTCCCCCACCCCCCCACCCCCCCTCCCTCTGCAGGTACCAGCCAGCCTGGTAAACAGCTCCTTTGGGAAGGAGGCACAAAGCAGCCTCGATAGCATCACTGCCATAAAAGCAGGAAAATATATCGCCTCGCTCTTTCCTTCACGCCCTTTTTTTTAATAAGACTTTGCTGAACATGTGAGGGGTTCCTCTGGGCTCTAAAGCAAAAGGCTGGTATCTAGATCAGTTCAATCACTGCATAATAATGATCCTGACTGATGAAGGTGTGCAGTATATTAGAGGATGGCATGTTTCCTGCAACAAATGGAAAAGCACCATAATCATCACCAAACATTCCCATTTGCACATATATTTGTGCTCAATTACTCTGATAAAAAGGTCAGTGAAGTCTTTCACAGTTTCTGCAAAGACTACAGAACTGCTGTAAAATGATCAGTTATCGTTACCGTCCCAGAAATACCACATGGGCGCCTGCCATGATAAGCATCTTCTCTGTATGCTTAGTATTCCAAGCACTGATGCTGGCCATCAGTACCACAATGAAAGTGCTTCACTGACTTTAAGAGAATATATAAATAAATATACGAGGCTCTGACTAAGCAATGACTCAGTACGGCACGGTTATGGGTTACTGGGCAAGAATGACATTTCTCGTTCTAGCTGCAGTGCTGTAATTGCAAATCAGCAGGACAGACTCTGAGAGGGAACAGTTACTCGTTTCACTAATCAGTGAGCGTGTGGGTTTCTACATCATCCCCCAGCACTTTCGAAAGTCAAAAGGTCCACAGAGTCATCTAGTCCTGTCCAGTAGCACTTGCTACAACAAAAGCTGTTGTGATTGCGTACATTTTTATTTATCTGCAAAAACATATTTCTGCATTTTTTTTCATATGCAAAACACGTTGTTAAGAAAGCAGCAGCAAAATACACGACCTGTACCTGTGAACGCACTACAACGAAATGTGACCACTGCATTTTACCCATCACACGTGCAGTACTGGGCAGCTATCAGCAGTGCTCAGGGAGCAGTGTAGCGAGACAGTACCTTGCTCAAGGGTACCTCAGTGGTGCCCGGGCCAAGACTTGATCCTGTGATTGTCTTAATCACTATGCCACCACTGCCCACAGTCCTGCCAACTAGGACTTATGAGAGGCCTCTTTTTGGCCTAGTAGTCCAGCATATGCTCTTTTCCTGGCTTCAAGTTCAAATTCTGTAGGTAGCATGCCAGGTGGCATGTACTCATCATGTGACCGTTGACAAGCTCGGTGTTATTGGGTAAAAAAATTATCCTCTTAAAACTTCAACTCCACCTTTTGGGCAGTGGTGGCCTAGTGGTTAGGACGCTGCCTTTGAGACCTGAAGGTCACAGGTTCGAGTCCCGGCCCGGGCACTACCGAGGTATCCTTAAGCAAAGTACCTTCCCACTGTTGATAGCTGCCTGCTGCTCCATGTGTGCACGTGTGATGGGTTGCATTTTGTTGTTGTGCTCGAGTGTGTTCACAATGACAAATTTTTATTTATTTTAAATTCAGATTTGAAAATTGTGTTTTTCAGTATAAAATTTCAATATAAAAATGATTCATAAACTTTAGCATTAACCAAAACGAATCTATCAAAGACACAAACAAACACCAACTATGCGGCACTCTTCTCTCGAACACTCGAAATCAAATCGCTTTTACAAAATACTGCAATAAAAAGCCCCAATAAGACAATGTGGATTTTCTGTTGCTAAACAAACATGGTTAATTTGTCCTGCTGTCTGGTGTATTTCTTCAGGGTGTTAGGACAATTACTGGACCTATGTAGAATACAAATCACAAGTCACAATTTTAAAATGTCAGCAGTGATTTTAAATGGTGTTGTAGACCTTTTCACAGTTACACCACCCAACACTAGTAAGAAGTGGCATTACAGTGCATATAGGGTGAGCTGGTGTTACGGTCATATCTTAACTCCAAGCTATAGCAACCTAAAAAACCCACTGGTATTAAGGTTGGCCAATGTCTATTTGGCATAGGATAATATCTTTGTCACACAGCAGTGTGCTGTAAGATTACACGCTACTGAACAAACAGGAGAAACATGGAAAGACATCTACAGCTTTCCAAAGGTGTAGAACACCTCCAAAAGTACTGTGAGTGTGCATGTTTGGGTGTGAGTATGGGCTATGGGGGCTATGAGTCTTGCCTGTCAGACATCGGAACTGTCAAATAGAGTCATCTTTCTCTAATGCTTAGGGTAACTTTTAGGTGATATGACCGCTGCATGAGAGAGTGTGATTTATAATGAGAAATAATTTATATTAAAGTGGGCATAATTATTAGGCAACATTTTCATTACAGGTAAAACGTCAAAAAGAAAGACTGAACTGATGCTGAAAAGAAAGAAAATTGCAAATTCCTTTCTGAAAGAACACTGCTAGAATCACTGCAATCACTGCGCATTCAAATGCGTCTTAATAACAAACTAACAGTTGAGAACACCAATTGAGAAAAAAAAAAAATAGCGCAAAAAAAATTCTTTAGCACCACCACTTTCTAGAACAGTAACCTTCCTGGAATTTTCCAAATAGGTGTTGGTTAGGTCAGGAAGGCTGAAAAATGACCCCATACGCTGAATCACAAGCTAAGGTGTCAAGAAATACAAGAAAACTACAAGACTGTTTCAACAGAACAGAGTCACTCTAGATGAGCCAGATGGGTGAGCCCGTGGTTGGATCACTAATGGACATTGGTTACCAGTGTGAGTTGGGTGCCAGCATGTTGTAGGAGGCATAATGGTGTGGGCAGCTTCTATTAACAATGAGCTAAAAAGACCTTTTAAGACTGCAGGACAAAAAAAAAAAAGTAACCCTCAAAACTACTTAATTTCTTCAACAGAAAGAAGACAATCCTTCATCATATATTCAGCAAATCCACTGCTAGCCAGTAAAAAATTCACAGATGACTGATTAGTGACCTACTCCCTTTCCTCACCTGATGTATTTCTCAAGCAATCAAGGATTCTCAAGGATTTTAACAGTAACAGCAAACTGCAATATGAGTTCTCCAAACACAGCTGATTTATAAAAAAACACTAATTCACTGATGCGAAATTGTGATGCAGTGAACAGAACTGATAACGCGAGGAGCACTGTTGATGCTCTGCATATGGCTGAATTTCCAACTCATGCTGGCAACAAATTTGTAAAAGGGGCAAAATCTGAAGCTCAGAAGGCAAATATTTTCAAAACTGAACCATGATTTAACCAAACGATGATCACTGTAAACACCACGGTATGCAAAAAGTAGAAAAGCCATAATGTATGTCCTAAAGGGTTAAAAATGGCATGGAAACATGGCTGCATTATTTTGACTAGAACTTTAGTGAAATGACTTTAAATTACACCAACAGAATGGCCTGTCAGCTCAGAGCACAGAAATAACAACGGTAATAATAGTAGCAATAAACAGACTCAATACAAAACTGTGACATTCCATGAGATCAGTATCGCAGAGGCCAGCGTGGTCACTGCTCAGTGTTCAGGACCTACCAAATCTCTCACCTCCAGTACATGTGTGACCAGTCTGGTATATTCCCTTATGCTTAACACTTCACTCAAACAACGCATGGCTACCCCCGAGTCAGATCACTGCATTTTCCTTCTGGTGCTACGGAGTCACTCAAATGCCGTCTAAAGACACTTGCTTTATATTATTATTCCTTTGTTTACTCAATACTGATGTCTATGAGTCACACAAGGGCTGTTCTTGAAAAAGGCCGGAAATGATACTTGAGCCTCTTCAATAAAGGACTCAAATAACTGAACACACTCTCCAAAGGCCAAGTTCAAAGAGTGCCGTACTCGAACTGCGGCCTTTGCAGAGAAATAATACAATACAAAAGCTTTGCTCATACAAATGAGCCACTTGAAAATTGTAGTCTTCACTTTATAGAGAATAAATCACCATTATTCAACAATGGCCCTAAGGCAGAAGGCGAATTCACTTGGTTCCAGCATTGTAAAACGGGGAAAGGAAGAAGGATGTGTTATTCATTTCCTATATGGCCATATGGCGATGCATTAATTAAGGTGAAAGCTGCGTTAGTTAATGCATGGTCCTTAGCCTGATAGGCCAATCAGCTTGCACTTCATCCGCAAGATTCATGCTCCTGGTGTGGGGCCCAAGCCTTCAGCCTAGCCCAGCACCCCTTCAACCCCCCAACTCCCCCCCCCAACTCCCCCACCCCCTGCCATAAGCCGCTTTATTGATCCCGTCCGCATACAGACTGACCTCTAGAATCCTTTCATAGGGTTGATAAATTTCTGTCTGGCAATGTAAGTGCCGTCGTTTCGACAGCTTGAAACCTCCTTTGCCTCTATGCCCTGGTCAAGCAGTGTTAGACTTAGCAATAGCTAAGGCAATAGCAATAGGCCTTGCAATATGCATATGTCGTTTGAACAACCCCAGTAATCTGATTTTTTGTTGACATTCAAAATAAAATATGCTTGAAAGTTTGTAAATCATTTAGTATTTCTGACATTTCTACAGAAATATGACCTAAAACATTATAACATTTTTACACAGTCCAAAAAGACTATAAAGACTATAATTAGTTATCTATTTACTGAGGAAAATGATCTGACAGAGTTGTTGATGATCATCAGGCTGTGAAAGGTTACAAAACCATCTCTAAAGCGTTTGGACTCCACCAATCCACAGAAAGATTGTGTACAAATGGTAGAAATTCAAAGCCATTGTTCGAGTGCTTGGCCAACAAAGATCACACCAACAGCAAGGTATTTAATAGTCTGCAAGGTTAGAAAGGAATGCATGGCAACTTCTAAGCAAATTAGACTTATTCACATTGACTAATAATGACAAACACTGAAAAACAATGGTGTGCATGGCAGGGTTGTAAGGAGCTGTGATCTCCAAAATGAACATATCTGCCCTTTTATCAAAGTCTGATCAAAACACATTTCATATAGTGCATCATGGCATAAACAAATAAGATTTATGAGGATCTCAGGAAAAAAAGGAGTTGTTGATGCTCATCAGGGTGAGAAAGGTTACAAAACCATCTCTAAAGCGTTTGGACTCCACCAATCCGCAGACAGATTGTGTACAAATGGTAGAAATTCAAAGCCATTGTTACTCTCTCCAAGAGTGCTTGACCAACAAAGATCACACCAACAGCAAGGGATGTAATGGTCTGCAAGGTCAGAAAGGATTGCTTGGCAACCTCTAAGCAAATAAAGACTTGTTTACATTGACTAATGTTAACATTAATGAGCCAACCCCAACCCTAAAAACACTGAAAAACAATAGTGTGTATGTGTGTGTGTGTGTGTGTGTGTAATATATATATATATATATATATTTGGGTTTTTTTTTTACACACATACACATACATATTATACATAAACGTTCTTTATCGTCACGGCTGAATCCAATCAGACTTTTCTGAACATTAACTTAAAGCGGAACATAGTATCTTTGTAAAGAGGGTTGTGTACACATATAAAGCTTTTAAAAACTAGAATAATTATATATATAAACTATATATAACTTCAAAAAAAGCAAATGGAACACACTTAAATCTAAACAAAATGTAAACAGTAAAACAGTAGTTAAAATGTAAAGTAAAATCTGAGAATGTTTAAATACTGTATCCCAAGAAATGTTACTCAGGCCAGCCCTAGTGTCTATCAGGCTAAAGGAAAGGTCAATAGGAGAAGTAAAAGTATGTATTATCACACAGACTGTTAACTACTCACTGGTAATTTTGAAGTGGATGAGCGTTTAAAATTTTAAACTTTAGTCATGTTATTTGATAATTATTGTTAAATATAGCTCTCTTGCTGATAACTCTACTAAAAAGCCCTACAGTCTGATGATAAAAAAAGACCCAGCACAGAGCACAGGAAGCATGAAGCCTTTTAAGTGTAAAGGTAGCAGTGCATCTTTACGGTATATCTATATCATCAGAAAAACGATATAGAGAAATTCTACTGAGTATTAATAACCTTAGCATTGTCTAGATGCTATAGGCTACACCATCAAAGCTAGTTTATTTCAGAAGCATTTTTTACATCCCAATAGCAATGAATAAATGAAATGCTCCAACAACATAAAGAAAACATCCGTCTAGTACGGCAGCCGCAGGGCTGTAAATAGCCCTGCGATCATTTTATTTCCCCCGAATGAAATGATTGGATGACCTACCTGCCTGTCTCCAGCAGCATTCGGGCAGTGTGCTAATGTGTTTTGGAGGAGTGGCTTTGGAGCAAGGCCTGAAGTAGGACTGGAGTAGCACCATGGACAGCACTTCAGACTAATAGATGAGGAAAAATACTGAAAACAGCCATTGAACCACAACAATGAAGAAAATGAGCATGAAATGAAAGAATTTAAAGCTGCTGAACAGCAAACAGCAGATAAAGAAGGCTCTGGTATCAGTCAGAGGAAGAGGCAGTTAGCGGAAAGACAATATGTGATGAATGCTGAAACAGTGAGGACACTGGTGTGATGTATGAAGCAAGAACCACTGTAAAAGATATTAACATGAAATCACAAGAAAGTAAAAGCACCAGAGAGGATCGGCTGCAATCAACAGAACAGGATTTTTTCAAGTGCTTCCTGTAAATCAGCAGGCCTGTACATCAAAAACACAAGAGTCTACTGCAGAAACCGACCCGCGGCATGATAGAGATCTCCAGACTTCCAGAGCTATCTGCTTACATGCTGTTCATTTTACCAGCCATGGGTTTTATGGATCGTGCTTCTATGCAGTGCATACATATAAGCCATAACTTTAAACAACACTGACCATCTAGTTATTTCATCACATTGGCACCTGTCAGGGAAAGATATATTATGCAGCAAGTCAACAGTCAGTTCTTGAAGTTGAGGTGCTGAAAGCAGGAAAAATGGGTGAGCATATGGATCTAAACCACTTTGACAAGCACCTCTTCATGATGACTAGATGACGGAGACAAAGGTTCGGCTAGTCCAGTGGAGTGTTCCAGGTATGCAGTAGTTTGCACTTACCAAATGTGATCCAAGGAAAGATAACTGGTGAATCGGCAACAGGGTCATCGACACCAAAAGCTCGGAAGAGCTACTGTGGTTTAAAAAGTGGATGCTGATGACAGGACACATCACTATCAGTCAGAGCTGTTTGGGCAGCATGAGGGGGCTCTACTTAATATTAGGCAAATGGTGTTAATGTTATGGCTGGCGTAACAGGGATGCAACAACGTGGGAGTTGAAGGGTCAATGCAGGTATTTTTCATGGACATGTCTGCCAATGCTGATGCTGATCCAAAAAACATTTTAAGAAATACACAGATAAATTGGGATTGACATCTACCTGGATTAGACAGATACAATTTGCCTTTAAATTAGATTTGTTGGCATAAGCTTAAATAATAAAGTACAATGAAAAAGATTCAAAGCATATTAGCATGTTATTCCAGCATCACCTAAACATTCTGCTCTTCCAGGGCGCAATAAAGGCATTATAACTTAATTAATTTTGAAATGTGAGACGAATAGAAACATCTCTCCAATCCTTCCTGATATTTTTTCAAGCAAATGCTGGTTTATACCAATATAACTCTGATATCACTGTGTGTCCTTCATATATAAACACACACATATTTTCTGTACATATACACACAAAAATGGGAGAATGAAAAAACAATCAATCAATCAGCACAGAATCCATCTTAAAGGAGCTCATAAACGTTCTTTAGCCATTCAGTGGAACACATTTTCACAAACCCAGGCCCAACGCCTATTTAAACTGGTACTTGAAAGCAGGCCCTAGTTTCCAGAACAGTCATTAACATCAAATCTGTGCCCAGACTAATTTCAGTGAAAGGACCCCTCAATCTCTAAACCAACTGAGCAGCCAGTTACATGGCTGATTTTTTTAGGCCAAATTATAGGGGGGGGGGGGGATTGAAACAAGATTGAAATCTCACTGAATGAAAGGGCAAAGAAATGACAGAAGGAAAACTGCCAAGCTCAGCTGTTTCCCCTTTCCACCCTCCCTTGCTCTACCTTGACGATTTCTCCCCATAGGCCTTCGGGTTGAACGAGGCGGGGTAAAAATAGCTCAAGATGAATAGTCATGCCATTGGTTGTGGCAAAGCGTCAGGCCACAAAGCGCAGGCTGTTGAATGAATTTTTTTTGGAGGTGGGGAGAATACGTACGGGACCGGTAATGTGTCGAAAATGGTTTGGATGTGGGGCGCTGACAGACAGAGGTACGAACACCATCAAGCATAGAGGACGAACTGGAATGTATTTGTATGAGGCACTTACGGAATATGTATAAGAGAAGCTGTTACATAAACTGGCACGTGTCCAACAGTCAACAGCACAACATGGAGCACTGAGCAGAAAATATGCAGATGGTGTAATAGCCTTGGGCCAAAAAAGGATATTATCTTATACTGCAATAATTGAAATTAGTTAGGATATTATAAAAATTATTACTTTTTTGTATCAGGTGATGCTGCTACATGAATTTACACAGGAGGAAAGGCAGAACATCACCAGAACATCAGTAATAAACTACACACACATGCTCTGAATGCTGCTTGAACAGAGTACAATACAGATTCTCATTCTTGTAAAATATGCAGCTGAAACAAATAAACTCTCCAGTAAAATAGACACACTGGTCCTGCACAAGGACATGAAACAGAATTTTCAGTTCTTCGTGGGATATTCACTAATTCACTAGAGGATAACAGCCACTTAAGGCTACATGTAGCATGAA
>JBBPDA010000037.1:13416355-13427711 GCA_037974385.1 Arnoldichthys spilopterus | reverse complement strand
CCCTCGGTAGTTGTATAAGCACTTGGCGTATGTATGTACTACAGTAATTACGTCTGTTATTTATTTTATAACTACGAACAATGCGTTGGTCTTCCGTGTAGCACCCCTCTCAGTGTTACTGTATGCAATGCGAACGCTTGATTATTTCCTCTGTCCTGGAAGTCGCTTTGGATAAAAGCGTCAGCCAAATGAATAAATGTAAATGTAAATGTAAATATGTGATGGGTTTAATGCAAAGGTCACATTTTGTTGTGGTGCATGAGTGTGTTCACAATGACAAATAGTCACTTACACTTTTTACTAGTGTTTAACTGTAATGAGATATAACTTGCTCAAACCTTAACACAGTCAGACTTAGTTCTGTTACATCCCACATTCACTAAGTTGTTGGCATTTATGTTTTCTCTTCAACTTTTCATGCAACTTTGATGCAACTTAACAAAGACTCAATAAATTATTTCAGTATACTGGCACTGGATCAAGCACGTGAATAAATAAAATCAAATAATGAGTAAAGTATTATTATAATAATAGCATACTCTGTAGCCGCAAATGATTCCCACCACTATAAAGTAATAAAGAAATTCTTCATGAACTATATAGCATGATAGAAGCCAACTAGAGCAGCGTTTCACAAGCTTTGTTTGTTTTAACAAGATCCTTTATGTTTTGCATTTACTGGACATAATGATATCCATGGCAGAAGTCAGTATAGCCTCACAGATCATAAACAGAAAAGCAAGGAGTATACACCTCAAGTAGGACACTGGCTTGATAAAAACTGTTCTGAACACCCAGTCAGTCACTCTCACATCTCTACAAATAATATGACAGGCAAACTACTTCCCAGAATCAATCTGGTGAGTCTGGCTGAGTTCTGACCATAACCTCAGCTTTGCACTTGCTCCAGGCTACTTTCCATATGTATTAGCCAGTCTGGTGGGCAGACATGATAGCAGCAACGCAATACCAGCTCACTCTCTGATGCAAGGCAGTTCTGATGAGGAGAGGCACATGATAAATTAAGGCCCAATCTTTGGCCTTTAAATGTTAGAAATACATTCCATTTAAACCCATAGAAGTAAGGCCTGTAATGTCTATTTAATGTTTTGAATGAACAAATTAGAATACAAGAGTCATGTGAAAATTGAAGAACATCCCATGGAAAGTATTTATTTTTTTCAACATATTTGAATAAGCAAACAAATATACCATTTGTTACCACAGTGTCTACAAATAAAGGAATTCATACATCAACAACTTGCACATGTAATTTCTTACATATTGAATTTTTGGTGCCATTAGAACCTCCTGCAGGTAAAGGTGCAAGTGGAACCTTAATCTGGATTGTTATTTAAATCTAAAATCTAGGGTCTTGGGTTCTCTTTGATATAAAAAATTTGCTGTCATCATTACAACATCTAAAGAGCTTTTGAAGACATAACAAAAAAACGTTATGGATGCCTTTGAGTCTCATGAAGCATTTAAATATTTAAAAGATTTCAAAATTATTTAAAATAAAAAACGTTAAAAAAGAACAATCGTCTATAATTGGCATAGATTTCAAACAACTGCCCCAGCAGAATCAGCCCAAGAGCAGATAATATGATGCTAAAAAGAAGTCTCCAATAATCCCAACACTTTAAAAGTGCATTGGAAAGAGATTGGGCCTGCATGAGAGGTATGTCAGGAAAAAACCTTTGCTTTCCAAAAAAAATAACAGTGACTTCTGTTTGGGAGAGAACATATAGAATATATGAAATAACGTAGAAAGAGTGTTTGGCCATGGTAACACTACACATAGACAACATGGAGAGCTTTTCAGCAGAAGAGCCCCCATACCAACCGTGAAGCACGGTGGTGGAAATCCTGTGGTAGTGTCATGGTTTGGGGTGCATTCCAGCCTCAATGATTGAGCAGCCTACAGCCACTGGTTCAACTCAACAAGGGAATCAGTGAAATTACACAAATTCTACATCAAATCAAAGAGTGCTTAAAGATAATGTTCAAAAGTCAAATTTGAACCAGATATTGACCTTTCAACAGGATGATGATCTTTAGCACACTAGCAAATAGAAGAAATTGGGGGTTATGGTTGTGGGTGGACTTAAAATAAGAAAAACAGCCATGAAATGCATCTTGCATCAGACAGATTTTTCCATGGAAAAGTGGTAAAAAATATGTCAGTAAGCCAATGACAGAGATTATAAATTATGCAATACATCTACAAAAAAATCATTTCCGCTGAAGGGTTCAATTCTTGCTTCTGAGGCCAAGGGTGTGCTTACTTTCTCCACAAAAGAATATTACATCTTCCAATATTTATGTTGAATAAGTGACTGAAAAAGGCAACCTTCCCATGTGTTTTTGTTCAAGTGCATCACCCTTATCTGTTGGCACTGTATTAAAGTGGGTGAAATGTGTTTGTTTGTTTGTTTAAATCGATTTAAAAAATATATATATTCTTGCAAATGATTGTATTATATCTTGCTTCTGAAAATGATGCAAAAAGCTGATAAAAATCTGATAAATATGCCAAGTTAAACCTTAATTAACATTTAGCCTATTTCGTGCATGACAGCCTTTTCGATTCAGAATGACTCATTTGTTTGAGTGAGGTTAGACACGGATGAACAAAACTGTACACGATTAATAGACTTGACACAGTGGTGAATTCAAAATGGACTTGCAGCTTAATTTCTGTACATGGACTGTGTGGACTGAGGAGTTTCATTAAAAACAAAGCAAAAAAAAAGGTTTTCCATGATACGGGCCCTTAACAGAAAGAAAGAAAATGCTTAAAGCAAACTGATGAACTGCAGTCTCATCCGGCTAGAGCACTAAAAGCACTTTTGCAGGTGCTATCCAGCATTTATTATAGCTTCACTGAGGTTTCCATCCCCACAGTATGTACAAAACAAGCAAAAACAGACAAGAAAATGTTGAATCACCATGAAGGACAAACAGCCCTTCAGAACAGCACACCACTCACCCAGATCTGCAGCTTGATCCTCTTGTCATTCTTGTACACGGTTTTGACTTTGAAGTCAATGCCCACCGTGCTGACGAAGGCTGACGTGAAGGAGTCGTCAGCATAACGGAAGAGAAACGACGTTTTCCCGACGCTGCTGTTCCCGATGATCAGCAGTTTGAACATATAATCAAAGTTCTGGTCAGAACTCTCTTTCTGCGTCGCCGCCATCTGCACCATGGGAAACACAATAAAAGAGGCACTTTCAATACATGGTTTAGCATTTCAAATGGGGATTACATGAGCACCTATTCATTTGCATCTAATATTAATGGGCTCCAGTTCATAGCTGGTAGTGAATGCACTGTGCAGCCCATCTATTGCCAGCAATGGTGACAACATCAGGGAGCTGAAGACCAAACATGTTATGGTTACTCCAGTAACTTAAGCCTCAACTATCCAAGAGAACAGGTTTGTTTGAGACAAATGCTGCTTAAATATATATCACAATACAATATTGTCACTTATTCCCAGAAAATGCCCAGAGAATAGAACTTGGCAGAAGAAGCTATACATGTATTTATGTTTTTAGGTATTATAGGTTTTTGTATACATATGTAGTTAGTGTCAATGAGAAAACAATTTACTATCCAGTGTAGGTCATTATTTATCTATTATTTTCATTCATTTATTTATTTGTTTAATTAAATTATTTTTTACTTTATTCGTCAACACGGTAAAAATATACATACATTGAGTATGTCACATATTTAAAAAATATTATCAATAAAAAATAAGGGGGAAAAAAAGTAAAGATATTACAGTAAAAGACCGAAAAACGTCGAAACCGACGTTATATGTAAAGGCATAACCTTTACCTCACTGCCAGTAAAACGCTGACAGTAGTATCCCCCACCCCCCGCTCACGGTTGGACGTGTTCTCACTGCACTGAACGGTAGCTTGTCGTTTCGCTCATTTTCGTTTTAGTACGACGTTTAAACGTTTCTGACATTAGATAAAAAAAATGAATATACAGCGATATGGACGCCACCCGCTTTATTATCGCTGTTATCTCTCCTGCATGGTAACATAAGAATTTGACGTTTCGTCCTCCCATTACAACTGGTTATTCTGACAAAATAAAATATAAAACACACACAAACCTGCATAGAACCGTCCTGCCTCATGCTACGAACCCCAATTTTTTTGGCACCGGCAGCTTTATTTCGCCCTGTGATGCTCCAGCTCCTCTGCGCCCTCTGTGGAGCTGAACCTCCGTCCTCCTCTTTCAAAGCCACCGTGCCACGTGACCGCGCTCGCTCGACAAGACCCCACGTCACAAACCACGACTGCTGCTGGGATTTGAAGTTTTCTTTAGCGTTACAGCTCTTCATGCGACAAGACGTCGTTGCTCAATATCCGATTTTACTGTTCAAAGTAGGACATGGACATTATCGTAGACGACTGGCAGCACTGGTTGGATTTACTCTTGATTCATTGTTTTGGTTTTAATGACACATAGGTTGTGTTGGCTTGTTATTTCTATCCCCTTTCTCCCCTTTGGGTTAGAAATGAAAGCGTGGATAAAAGATCACAGAGGCTGTGGAGCCCTATATCGGGCAAATACTTTATTTGCGTGAAACAGTGGACCCATAAATATGTCGAGGAAACAAACGCGTGTCCTCCTCCGTGGCTTCATAACCTGTCAGTCGCATTAAATCAGGCAGATCTGTCGGCGAAATTTCTCCTCAGATTACGGAGCGTAGTTTAATGGCAAGGCAAGATCCGAAAAGCACACCTAAGTGTAATAGCAACGCTAATGTGACGCATGCGTCTGTGTCACGCTGCGGTGAGAAGTTTAAGCTAACGTTGATTTCCCTGTGGGCATTTTAAAGGAGGTGTGAACAAAGCATGTTTTCATTTTAAGTAGATGGTGAGCGAATACAATAAACAACCTTCAGGTGAGAACTGTGGCTTTAAAACCCTAACGCTTTACCTGCAAGGAAAGCTACAGACTTTACCTTAAATAACCCTCTATGGAACATGTCTTTGCAGCTACTGTTGTACGACCTCTGCTGGCAGCTTAGAGTTGTAGTCCATGTAGTTGCGTCCCAAATTGTGCACATGTACACTTCACCTACCCCTGCTTACTGAATGCATTTCTAATGCTTTAGTAGTATTTCTACACACGATTTAATTTTGTAGTATGCCGTTTGGGACGCAGCCCATGTGTCTTTAGACAACGTTAGGCTAACTTTCAACGAGATAACGGCCTAGGTAGGCGAAAATCGATTCTTTAACATTGTTTTGTCGACACACTGAGACAGAATGCATACCTGGATATAAGCTAGAACGTTATGACGTGCTATCTCACAATAACGATTTCGTATCTGGGAATTATGACTTGCTTACTCATATAATTACAACTAGCTATGTCATAATTTAGTAACGTATAATTATATCTCAATCTCTCATAATTATAACTAGCTATATCATAATTATAATGTAGTATCTTGTAATTATGAGTTTAAAGCTCATAATTATGGCTTAATATCTAATAATTATATCTGTCATAATTAAAATTAGTAGTATTTTATAATTATGATGTCCTAGCTCACAATTATGGCTCACTATCAAACATTTATGATTTAATATCTTATAATTGACTTAGTATAATCGTAATGTAATAACTTATAATTATGCTTATTATTAACTTAACTTATTATTATTAACTGTGTTATAATATCTAATAATTATATAAATGTCATAATTATAATTTTGTATCTTATAATTATGACTTGCTATATCATAATTATTACTAGATATATCAGTTTTATTTTAGTAACTTACAATTATGACTTACTATAAATACTATATATCGTAATTCTAATTTAGAATCTTATTATGATCTGGGGCAAAATGATAATTTAGTCTTGTAATCATGAGTTACGTGGTGGCACAGTGGTGGTTAGAGATGAAGCAAGAAGGTCCTGGGTTCGATCTCTGGGTTGGCCACGGGTGCCTTTCTGTGCAGAGTTTGCAAGCTCTCCCCATGTTGAGTGTGTGTCTATGGGTTGGCCTCCTGTCCTGGGTGTACCCTGCCTTAGCCCCGTAGTCAGCTGGGATTGGCTCCAGCTTCCCTGCGACCTGGAAACGGAAGAAGTGGTTTAGAAAATGGATGAATGGATTATGAGTTACTATCTTATGATTATAACTAACTATGTCATAATCATTATTTAGTACCTTGTGTTTATTACCTACTAGCTCATAATTATGACTTAATATTTCACAATTATAACTAGGTATTACTATCACTTACTATAAATAGTTGACTTACTAATTGACCTACTATCATAATTATGACTTAAAAAATAAATATTATGACTTACTAATTGTCACATACTTATGACTTGCTAGCTTTTCTTTTTGACATGCTAAATGTAAATGTCTTGTACCTATGAAATATTAAATCATAATTAAGAATTGTGATACATAATAATGGGAAACATTGTCATAATTATGATATAATAAATGGCTTTTCCCCCCACCTTAAATGATGGAAATGAGCTAATAGAACTGGACATTTTCTCAGCCCTTACAGCTGGTTTTATGTGAAATTGTCTACATTTTACACAAAAAAGTCAACAATATCCACACATTTATACTCATTATCTTCATCTTGTCCTTATTTACTAAAGATTTAGTATCTACTAAATCTAGTATATACTATATAGTATATATATATATATATAGTATTTACTAAAGTATTTATTTAGCAGAGTCCAGGGTCTAGAGTTCACTGGATATACAAGGTTGTCTTCTCAAAGTCAGTCTTCTAAAGTGCTCAGACAGGCTATCAGTCTTTCTTACAGTCCTTTAGAACACAGGCCTCAAAGACCCGTTTTTCTAATCATCTGTTTTAAGATGACGGGTTAGGATGTCTGTTAATTTTATTAACTCTTAATAATGTTGCAGTGACCTTAATCTGCTGTTTGTGTGTGTAGGTTTGTAATTATCTTTTATAAACAGGGTACCTGGCCTGCACTCTTTCAGAGTCCATGTATTAAACTGCAGCTGGCATGGAAGACTCAATTGAGGTCATCCTCCAGGACCAGAACTACACATTACTCCATCGTTACCGGGACAACCGGCTCCTCACCTTGGCGACGGGAGCAATCTTCTCTGGTGTCTATGGGCTCTGGGCCATGTTTTGCATGCCTGGACTAAAAGTGCCTTTGCGACTCAAGGTGCCCTTTTTGCCCTCTACGAGCGTGCAGACTGAGAATGTGATGAAGCTGCTAGACGGGAGACAAGGCCGGCTGGCTGACCTGGGATCAGGAGATGGAAGACTGGTGTGTCTCAAATCAAGTGCTTCCATGTTGTACTTTTATTGATTTTTACATGTCCGCACAGTTCAGTGGTTACATTGTAACCAATATAGTTTAGTGTTCTGATGTCAAATGCTCCATTCTAAAGAAACTTACCAACTCCTGTTACTTTACAATGGTGGTGAGTGGAACCAGAGGTCCTGGTCATAATGTCTGCAAAAACAAACACATTCTTTTTTATTTTGTTTTATTTACAAAAGTATCCAGTCCAGTGAACGCACTTGTCCTCTGGGTTCTTCTGTAGTGATGATAATGGTGAAACAGTGGTACATCTCAATATATAACATTGCCCTTGTGAACTGAAGGTCGCAGGTTCAAGTCCTGGCCCGAGCACCACTTGAGCAAAGTACCGTCCCACTACACTGCTCCCCGGGCGCTGTTGCTAGCTGCCCTCTGCTGCACCACGTATGATGGGTTAAATGCAGAGGTCACATTTCGTTGTGGTGCATGAGTTGTTCACAATGACAAATAGTCACTTTTACTTTACTAAAGAAGAAAAAAAAACAATTGGTTTTGACTTGCAATGCCTGGCATTTTCTTCTCTACCATGAATGAAACTTGTGTTTTAGGCCAGCTTATCTCAAAAATATGGTGTGACAATGTCTTAGCAGCATTTTTGTTCTGTGAGGGAGCCTTTAGAGGCATTAAAAATTAAAAAACGTCTTACTCCCGTCACCACCACTGTGACCATTCTCATTCAGTTTCACCACAACGAAATGCGACCTCTGCATTTAACCTATCACACGTGCACACGTGGAGCAGCGGGCAGCTATCAACAGCGCCCGGGGAGCAGTGTAGCTGGAGGGTACTTTGCTCAAGGGTACCTCAGTAGTGCCCGGGCCGGGACTCGAACCCAAAGGCAGTGTCCTAACCACTAGGCTACCAAAACACTCAGTATGACTTCCTATATCAACTACTCACATTTAGGTGGTTTTGGTCTTTTGGTTATAGGTGTTCGCAGCGTCTTCCGCAGGATTCCTGTGCACAGGCTTTGAGATCAACTCCATTCTTTTGGCGTACTCCCGAAGCAGGGCCTGGTGGAGGGGCATACCACGTTCCAAAGCCACCTTTGTAAAGCAGGATCTCTGGAAGGTACTCATCATGTCTATAGATTTTACACTTTGTTAGAAATAACATTTAGCCTTTTCTTTGCAATGCACTTACTACTGTAGGCTCTGTCTTTATGCAGACGGACCTGTCGAAATACACAAACGTGGTCGCATTCCTGGCTCCCGCTGTGGTAAGTTTCTTCTTGAAGGTACTATTACCTAGCTAAGCCTTTCTACACTCTCAGAAAAAAATGAAAATGTACTTTTCACAATACAAACTTTATCACCAGAGTGGAACCTTTAAGGGTGCGTGTTCAGTATCTTTAGTTTAATTCCTTCATATGGCCATAGCATTTAAAGAGACTGGGAGAGGAGAGAATTCTGGAGCCGTGAACAGATGGAACAGGGAGGTGCTACAGTTTCATTTTTAATTTTGCATTGACTGCCTACAGTATGTGTATATGTGTAAATATACATATGAACTTTATTTTAAAAAATGTATTTGATATTTTTTGCCTAAATGAGTTACATTGTGAAATGTATGCAAATATACATCTTTTTTGCAAGGATTGTGAATGTAGTACACCTTTAAAACTCATTTAAAATAAACATCTGGACTTTAAAACTCATGTTAACATCTAGATTTTAAATCCTTGTTGTACCTTTTGATAATACATTTATATTCTTTGTAGCTTGAGAGACTTCAGCACTGTCTAGACAGTACTTTTTTCTAACAGTGTATTGCTTAGTCCACATGGGGGCACAGCTGACCAGTGTTCACAATTTCAGGCATTTCATTGTGACTATTTTTTACCAAGCTCAAAAAATGGCAGATCTCAGGGGTGACCCTCATTAGCAAAACAACATTTGTCAAAAAAAGTATACAGTTTTCCACATACCCCACATGTAGTCAAACAACCAATACATTTGGAGTCCTTATGGAGCTATGAGGCTAAAATTACTAACAATCCAATAGTCACTTAAATCATTTGTGTAAAAACCTCCCCAAAACTTCTCTAAACTCACTTAAGCTTCGTTCAGCTCTTGTCAGTGTGGTTTGGGACACAATATGAGTTGCTTTGAGCTAAAAAAAAATGAACAAAACTTTACAGCAAAGCTGAATGCAGCAGCAAGCTATTTTAGACATCAGTCTGAAATCAGACTGCTTTAAAAATACAAGCCATGTCGGTTTGTATGAAATGGTCTGCAGCAGTGAAGTTTTGTTCATTTGTATTGCTTGTTGCAGGCATACTGAGTCCTAAACCACAACCACAAAACTGCATAAAGAATAAAGAGTTGGATGCAGTTTTGGTGAAGATTTCTGAGGAAACAATTTGGGTGACTATTGACTTCTAGTGTTTGCAAGCAATGACAGCATTGTAGCCCCAGCACTAATCTTTATTTAGACACTAAACATGGGTTGGCTGATTGGCGACATCTGAGGTAAGTGGGAAATTAGATTTTTCCCAGAACCTGTTCTGTTACATGTTTCAGCATAAAATGACATTTTTGTATGTAAGTGATTTAGTAAAAAATTGTACATTGGAAACAGTTCTAGTTAACATTACTAATGAACTTGACACAGTATGAGGCAAGTGTTAATTGATTCAGACATGTAGTTTGCACAATACTAAACGGTGACAATAACCTCCCATTGGTGGTTAGATACTTGTAACTCCACTGCAACAGCAGACACCAAACATGCTTTGGCTGTTCCAACTATACCTGCGGTAAGGGTGACAATGGTGTAGATGTTTGCTGAACTTTCACTTGCATCTTGACTTAACAAATGTATAACCTAGGACAACAGTATTGTATGTCATAGTTTATACAGCAGGTTGTATTTTGTCTCACAAGATGCAGGATCTGGAGGAGAAGTTGCTGAAGGAACTTCCTGGGGATGCTCGAGTTATACTGTGCCGCTTCCCTTTCCCTCATTGGCCCCAGAGCTGCACTTTAGGCACTGGACTCGACCAAGTCTGGGCGTACGACGTTCACACTGCACGAAAAGGGGCCAACACTTCCTCTTAGAAACTGCAGGGCTGAATCTGACATTGCTCAATAGAATACTGTGGAAGTGAGATGTGTTCATTCACTTCTGCAAAACGTCTGGTTCATATGCAAGGACACAAACTATTCTAACATGATAGTGATGCTTTTTTGTTACTAGATCACATTGTGTTCTACTCATAAACATTTCGGTCTTTAACATAAAAAAAATGTAATATATATCCTGAAGTTAGATCCTCCATCCAGAACCAGTACATGGCAATATTAAATAAAAAGCGTTATCTCTTAACCATTTAGTCCTCATTCTCGCCAGGGTCATAATTGGCATAAATGTCGTTGGCATCCAACGAACTGTATGACAGGTAAACTCCCTCTGCAGTGCTCTTCCTTAGGGACTTCATGTCCATCTCTTGGGTTTGGGGTGCAGCAGGCATGTTCACATAATCATTGTCAGAGTCTTCATCATTTGGGTTGTAGTCTTGACACTCGTATTCATTCTCGGAGTCTCCATTGTTTTGGTGGTCACATTGAGATTGATAGCCATGCTCAGAGTCATGGTCTTGTTGGGGGTCACCTTGAGATTCATAGTCATTCATGTAGTGTTGTGCGTCTTGAGATTTGGGACTGGAAGACTGGAAAGCAAAGCTGCTTCTTCTGCGCCTCCACCACCAGACCATAAACCCAACAACCAGGCCCAACGCTACAGCTGCAGCTACAGATCCACTAACTATCCAAATGGTCTTTGGAAAAGTCTTGAAATCCTTTGAAGTGATGGTGTCTCTCACTGTGTGCTGTGAAAACGTTGTCTTGTTGCTCATGGCTGAAAATCTGTGGCTCACTGGCTTTGAACGTAGAAGATATAAGAGATGGAAAAAAGTGTTCATTTTTTTTAACCTTTCCAACCTTTGTTTTTGCCATATTTAAATTAATATATATA
>JBBPDA010000037.1:13394805-13412297 GCA_037974385.1 Arnoldichthys spilopterus | reverse complement strand
CTCCACGTGTGCACGTGTGATGGGTTAAATGCAGAGGTCACATTTCGTTGCGGTGCTTGAGTGTGTTCACAATGACAGTCACCTTCACCTAATTGTTCTCAGTGTAAATGGTTAAACAAAATGATTATAAAGAAGAAGTTGATCAAAAGTTTAATTTATTTTCAAGTCTTTTTGGGTTTTGGTAGTGAGGTGATTTAAGTTGGATAATAAAAATTTATCTAAAATTAATTTGTAAAAAAGGAAGACAAAAAGGAAGGTTTAAAGGTGATGTGTCACGGGGGGGCGCTCATGGGCTTCCTAGTGGCCCTGAAGCTTCAGAACGCTCTTCGGAAACGTGCAGGATTTAGTCGCTTTGATAAAGCACAGCCTGGAGTTTGTCATGTAACCGCATCGACTGCAGTGATAATATTTCAGACTCCGTTAGTATTTCTTACATTAAACGTGTTAGTGTTTAACACCCCCTCCCCCGTCTGCACGTGTAAACATGCTACATGTGAGCTGCTTTCACATTAGAGTGGATATAAGTAGTATCCCTGCCGGGTTGAAAAGGGAAGACTTATTTGAGTAATGTACTAATACAGACACCGTATCACAGAATAATAAAGTAATTTGAAAAAAGTACCACAGCAATTACATTACGCTTTAACATAGAATATTCCTTACTTATGGACAGACTTTTATATTTTTTATTTTCAGAATGTTCAAGTGAGATGTTAAAAAGGCCATAATGCAGTAATATTTAGTTTTGACACATTTGCTTTAAAAAATATGAAAAAACAAGTATATCAAGTGAAGATTTACTAGCGGTTTTTTTTTACATACATATATTTATTTAAAAACTAGTGTTATGTTTATTTATGTTTATTTATTTGTTTGTTTGTTTGTCTATCTGCCTAACACTATATTTGGAAAGATTTGAGCTATGTATTTAATAATAATGATAATAATACCATAAGTGCTGGAGAGACCTAATTTGCATTCTGCTCGTGGAAAGGCGTGACGTAGAGAGTGAAAATAAAGGGGCGTGGCTTGGTGTATAAGACCCAGACCGCACCGCTTCTCCCACAGAAGGAAGGTTTGGCTGAGACGCAATGGATATACTCAGGACTATCGCGCATCAGCCTGGAAATAACAGCAAAATGTGTGAACACACGCACAGCAGACCTTCTGAGACGAGACGTGGGAAACTGGAGGACAATTCACATGCGACGCAGGAGATGTCACGGATCATATCTGATTCCACGACTGGGAAATGCTACTGTAGGGGAAAAGTTCTCGGCAAGGTATGTTAGAAATGCTGAGACCTCTATTAAAGTCTCAGAGCTGCTAGACAAGGACCACATTTGGGAACTATCTTTCTGCTGTGCTTAAATGTGGAGCCGTGTGCTTTATTATGATCTGGGTGGTCTATCACAGAGCTTGTCATATTGGAAGCCCCTCATTGCCTAAACCCTATGGTTGATGTTTCTGTTTACAGGGTGGTTTTGCCAAGTGCTTTGAATTCACAGATCTGGGCTCAGGCAAAGTGTATGCTGTGAAAATTATTCCACACACACGCGTCTCCAAACCTCACCAAAGGGAAAAGGTGTGTTTCCTTACTTTCCTGCCTGCTTGCTCACTTGCTCACTCCCACTCACTCACTTGGAATGCTGACCTGTGTCCAAATTATTTTACAGATTGACCGAGAAATTGAATTGCACAGAACCCTTCACCACAAACACATTGTCCAGTTTTACCACCATTTCGAGGACAAAGACAACATCTACATCCTTCTGGAGTACTGTAGTAGACGAGTGAGTATCAGCCCTCTATGGACAGTGTTGTGTACTTGGATGCTCTGGTCTAGATGATCGCTGATCTCTGTCTTCATTCCCTGCAGTCACTGGCACACATCTTGAAAGCCCGCAAGGTCCTCACAGAACCCGAGGTTCGGTACTATCTAAGACAGATTGTGTGTGGACTGAAGTACCTCCATGAACAGGAGATTCTCCACAGAGACCTTAAATTAGGTAGGTCACCAATGATTTCACCAGATTTATTTTGTTCCTATGTGTAATGTAAAAGAACATCAGGTTGTAACCCCTAGTTCTGATCTTCACAGGTAACTTCTTTATTAATGAGGCAATGGAGCTGAAGATCGGGGACTTTGGTCTGGCAGCTAAGCTTGAACCGGTTGAAAACCGGAGAAGAACAATTTGTGGAACCCCGAACTACCTGTCTCCCGAAGTCCTCAACAAGCAAGGCCATGGCTGTGAATCAGACGTCTGGGCACTTGGCTGTGTCATGTGAGTAAGACACTAGTTAAAGTGCAGGCATTGAAATGAAAAGCACGTGCAATTTGTCCTTGACGTGGTTTGTCCTTCTTGGCTGACTTTACAGGTACACCATGCTGTTGGGCAGGCCTCCTTTTGAAACCACCAATCTGAAGGAGACCTATCGGTGCATACGGGAAGCGCGCTACTCCATGCCCTCCACGTTGTCGCCGCAGGCCAAGCATCTCATTAGCAGCATGCTGGCCAAGAGCCCAGAGGACCGACCAAGGCTGGATGACCTCCTCCGCCATGACTTCTTTAGTCAGGTAAATGACTCCTAAAGATGGACAAAATACCATAGATGCCTTGGCGTAGGGGTGGGCCATGTAAACTTAAGTGTGTATCACAATAACTTGTAGTAGTAGTATGCACTGTTAGCATCTGTATTCATGTTTAAACTGCATGTTGGACTTTTTGTTCAGACCCTAAAAAATATTTAAGCTATTCAGGTTTGTAATGAAATTTTTTTACATATTGCATACATAATAGGATCCAATGTATGTATTGGGACAATGTCAGTGTTAGGCTTTTATATCTTACACCCCTAGTGTTGTAGTCATCATGCGTTTTGTCTTGTTTCAGGGTTTCACTCCAGACAGGCTGTCTTCCAGTTGCTGCCACACAGCCCCTGACCTCCAGCACACTAGCCCTGCCAAGAGCTTTTTCAAGAAGGCTGCAGCAGCTCTGTTCGGTGGCAAGAAAGAGAAAGCCAAGTACTTTGAAACACTAAGTAAGTATATCTTTCATCCATAAAAGCTCTTCTGTTGAGGCCAGTTTGTCCAAAGTAACATTTTTCAGGCTATGGAACATCTAAGTGATGTTTATTAAGTGTGTTAACTTTTTTTTTTTTTTTTTTTTTTTTTTTTTTTTTTCTCTCCCCTTGCTTGCAGATAAACTAACAAAAGAGGAAGAGGAAATCCATAGGTTGCGACATGACCTTAGGAAGGCCTCAATTAGTAATCAGCCGTGCAGGCAAGCTACTGAGGTAAGTTGCAGTCCCAGGTTATCCTCACTGTAGAGCTATATAAATTTCAAGGACATTCCTCTCCTTCCCCTGGTAAACCAGAAACTTAACCATTCATATTTTCCCCCTCATAGGACACTAAACCGCCAGTCCCACCTGCTGGAAAGCCAGCCGTCCCTCCCAAGGACGGCGGCAACAAGCAGCAGATCCGCGACACCATCCGCATGATCGTGCGTGGCACGTTGGGAAGCTGCAGCAGCAGTAGTGAATGTACGTGTCTCGCTCAAACTTGTTTTTATCTCTCTGCTGCATCGCAATGCTCCAGGAGGCCACTTTGTTTGTGAGGCAGGCATTAATGGGTGTTGTAATGTGGTGGCTAATGGGTTTCTGTGCTTTGTTTTAATGGCAGGCCTGGAAGACAGCACAATGGGCACAGTAGCAGACAGTGTTGCTAGAGTACTCAGAGGCTGCCTGGAGAATATGCCAGAAGGTATGCAATTACTCTGACTCTTCAAACACCAAAGCATGCCATTACCTGCTGTTTGAACAGATTATGTATTTTTCATATCATCACAAGGGTAAACATTGAATTCAATCAGTCCTGACCTTTTGTTTCCTTTTTGCCCCCATAGCTCATGACATTCCAAAAGAGAACCTGAGCTGTAGCTTCCAGTGGGTGACTAAGTGGGTGGACTATTCCAACAAATATGGCTTTGGCTACCAGCTATCTGACCACACAGTCGGTGTTCTTTTCAACAATGGCACCCATATGAGCCTGCTTTCTGATAAGAAGTAAGTCACATAAGTTCATGTTTCATTGTTTATTTAGGTCCTTTGACATTTCCTGTTAGGAATTTGCAATGTCCTTGTCATTTGCATTAAACACCATCTGTTTTACTAGCCTGCCAGAGGCAGTGCTTTGAGGTTAACACACTTTCTTTTGACTTTCAGAACAGTGCATTACTATGCAGAACTGGGCCAGTGTATGGTCTTCTCTACCAGTGAGGCCCCAGAGCAGTTTGTTGGCCAGGTCACCATCCTCAAGTACTTTGCACATTACATGGAAGAAAATCTTATGGATGTGAGTATCTCCACATGGCCTGAAATGACTATACTATAATATACTGTCTGTATTGATGACAGAGTTAAAGGAGAACATTTGGGGGGGAAAGGCCTGACATGTCTTGTATGCTAAAAGTAACAGGAAAAAAATACCATTTGAGGCTGTTAAAGTACAAATACACTTTTTTGATTTCTGATTTCTTACAATGCCTGTGCTCTTCTCTCCCCAGGGTGGTGATTTGCCTAATGTGATGGATATCAGCAAACCCAGACTGTATCTCTTGCAATGGCTCAAGTCAGACCGTGCACTCATGATGCTCTTCAACGACGGCACTTTCCAGGTACTTGAATTACCAACACTATAGGCTCTGTCAGGAATCCTAAAATTGGTACCTGATCCATCTCAGTTGATTACCAAGTTTGGTTTGGGGGTTAGAGTAAACGAACTCTGGATCAAGGCATTGCATTCAAATTATATGGGAGTTCTGTTCACTAATGATTCATTTTGTCCTTAAAAGGTGAACTTCTACCATGACCACACCAAGATCATCCTTTGCAGCCAGAGTGAGGAGTACCTCCTGACATACATCAATGAGGAGCGGGTGTCTACCACATTACGCCTCAGCACGCTGCTTCGATCCGGCTGCTCTTCGGATTTGCTCAGCCGAATGGAGTACGCCCTCAACATGCTGCTTCAGAGATGCAACTGAGTTCTCATGACTCTGCAGGCCTAATTCGTAGGACTAATAGCTTTGGACTGATCCCACTGATCTCCACTAAGCACTATTCACTGGAACTCCAGTTAGGGCTATCCACTTACATGAGTGTGGTGATGGTTTTGAGGTACAAACACTGGTCCTCTCTTAAAGGAACTGAGACTGACTTTGGACTTGATTGAGAAGATCAAGAGAGCTGGGCTGGAACCAGAGGAGACCATTAAATGGACTTGTAGTATAAATAATGTATTGGTGTTCATTTGTGTGTGTGTGCATACATGTATAATGGATCAATCTTGCTATGCTGAAGCTTCAACTGGGATGTTTGCGTTTGGTGGACATGAAAACAGCTTCGGCGGGGCAGGGTGATGTGTAGCTCTCTGTAGAGCAGACCACTGTAAAACTGTGAATACATTCCACAACATGAAGTGGGCTCCACAGTGATGTATCCTAGAACCAATGCCATAGTTCTGTCCCCCCTAATCACTGTTTGGTGAATAGGATAAGGATCTGGGCCACTTCTCTAATGTTGACTGGAGAGACATACTATGCTAGCGTGTCATGGATGTAACTTATTTGACAAGAACCCAGTATTTATTTATTTAATAAAGATGACCTTAAATTGATTTTGTTTTTTTTTTTTTTTTTTTTTTTTAAAAGTAATTTTCAACTGGTATTTTAATTTTCTAATGATTACTGAATGAACTTGTGACTGCTGGTCATACAAAAAGATCTATAATTCTATAGTGCAAACAGGAGTTGTAATCGTAGTGCAGCATCATGGATATGGTTCTCTGCTGCTGTCCCTTCTGTCTTTTCTAGTTAAACGCCAGCCATTGCAGCTGCCAGATAAATCTGTAGAGTCTGGGGAAGTAGCTGCATAAATACACAAATGCATAAGAAACAAGGGAAGTCAGGGAGTGTCGCAGACCTCAATTCTCAGCCATCTATTTCCACCAAGTAAAAATTGCCTTGTCTTTTGTGTAAATGAGATTTAAGGGCCTACATAAAGATGAATGGGAAATTTTACATTTACTCTTTTCCCTTGAAATAGTCTAAGCTGAGTCACCGTCATTAAAATCTGTACCCTACCTCCACTGACAAATGTGGTTGTATTTCTCTCAGAATGCCTTTTTATTGCTACTTCTTGATAATCACATGTAGCTGTGAGAGGAAAAACTTACTGAGACAGCTATAAAAGCATGAGGGATAGTGAAGTGGCATTCGTTTGATGAAGATTAGATCAGTTCTATTCTGGGTAAAAGCTTGTCCTACTTTGCTCAATCAAAAGTCACTACTTTTTGTGAATGTTAGTAAAGTATGGGCTGGTGCTCAGACCTGACCTTTCCCACACATGGGTCATGTCCTTGACTGGTCACCTTTTGCTTTACATACATTAGTATGTTGTCCCCTTAATTTTCTCTCTAATTTATTCATGTTCGGTTCTACCCCCTAGCTAGGAATCCCCCGGTCATCCAACGAATATTGAGAGGGTGAACACTAGCAAGGGCTTCTTCCAAATCATGTGAGGTCAGACACTGCATCTTGTCAAAATAACTCAGCTCAGCAGGCTTGAGGAGAACACAAACTGCCAGTTCTGTAACATTAGGACTAGCTAGCTGAAGGCTGAGGGACAGGGAAGGACAGCCCACAGAGAGCTACTTTCTTGGACTGCAGGCCATGGACAGGTGCATATCTCCACAAAAATTAAACTGAAACTTTCAGTCTAGGTTAAGTCACTTTGGACCATATCTATTGGTTCATGCTTTATGAAATTATAATACAATGTGAAGGGCAGCTGGGATTTTAAAATTTTGTAAAATAAGATAAATAAATAGAGATACAATAATCTGTTTTTCTGAATCATCTCCTGTGGGGGTGCTGACCATTGATGAACCGGATAAAGGGAACTAACAAGTATTGCAGAAAAACACATGGACCATAGTCCGTAATTGTAAAATACAAAGTGAATCTATGCAGTAACTGGAGCTGCTCAATGGACAATAAGAGCAGATACAAGGTTGTCTAGATATAGGAGGGCACACTTTGTTATGTCACTCAGTTACTATGTCAACTTGTGATTACTTCAGAAATGTTCCCCCTTGCAGAATCCTTCCAACTGGTCCATCTTCTCTTTTGGCTTTGAGTAAGAAAGTTTTTGGAACCAGCATGAAGTAAGCCTAAGTCCAACAGAATAGCCCTGCATAGTCTGTTGGTGTACTGGAGTTTCTACTCACACCATCTGGTGCTGTGAAATGTAGGCCATTTCGTCTCTGATGAGTCAAGGCTGGATTTCTTAATAGGCTGAATAAACTAAATCAGATTTTTTTTGCAGTTATATAATGCTTGTTTCTTCAGATGGCAAAAATCATGACAGCATGGAAAGAAAAAACAGTCTCCATGCTCTCTGACAGTGATACTGTACAAAGTGTATGTTTGAGCAAAAAGTAAGCTATTTTGAGAGAATGATCTACAAACTCAATTTCTGTAAATTTCGAACATTTTAAAAAATGCACTAAAAACAAATATTTGTAATTTGTAAATTCTCTAACATTTATTTTACTGTCAAAAGTACAAAAAAGTATGTTTGTTTGGCTGAGCAACTTCAATGTATTTTATAAATGTAAACAGTTTTTTAATATAATATCTCAATCTAAAAACTCAATCAAAAAGGTTTATAAAATATGTTAGTAACACTGTTTTGAAATGTTTCACAATAAGCAAGAATTGATAACTGACCAGGGTATTATGGTTGCTCATTTCATATAATCCAAACGCAATTGAAAATGGTTGCTTCATATGACATATGACCACATTTCAACTTGTTTTTTTTTTAGGAAAAATGGACATCAAGCTCTCCAGGACAAGACAATGGACCATCCAGACTGTTATCAGTGAAAGGTGCAAAACGGGTGACTTGCATACTGATTCGGAAGCAAATAGTGGGATTTTTAAGAGACATATGCTGCCATCAAGGCCTTGTCCTTGGTTATTTTAGTAACCAAATTGCCAGATTTCCTTCTGCATGTGCTACAACGGGCTTCAAAGACAAAAAGTTGTGCATGCTTGACTGACCTGCCAGCAGTCCAGATCTGTCTCTTATTGGAAATCTATGGATATCTTTAATCAATTCGAACAACAAGAATCAAATAAGTCACTGTTGAACCTCTGAAGCCATGTTTCAATCAAGAAAGCAAAAATAAAAATTGCAACAATTAGTATCCTGAGTTACCAAACTATACACCTGTTTTGAGTATGTTGCAGGAATCAAATTCTAAAATTTTATAATGGAAGTTTTTGTTTGTACTTTTGACGGTTAAATTGAGGTATTTCTACCTTTTCCAGAAACAGGGTTTATACATAGCATTATGTCATACAGTGTCAGAAACCACATAAGCTTAAGAACTAGATGAGAAACAACTTGTTTTGGGCAAGTGTCTGGTGATTTAGCATTGCACAATGCTACTGCCTATAATATTACTGGCAAGCTACATTTGTCTTGTTGCTTCAGTAAAAAATCAGAAGAAATATATATTAAAACCCAATCATGTCTTAAATTGGGGTAAGGGGTAAACACTGCAATTTCATTTTTAGCCAAACTGTTCCTGAAATAATTGGCCTGTAAGAAGACACACTCAGACTTTTTCTGCAGTAATTTTATCAGTTCAGTGTACAGCTTAAAAAACAGGCCTGTAAAAATAGCTACAGAGACAGGCTATCAGCTAAGATTTCAAAATGAAGTGTTACCGGGTTGCCTTTGAATGCTGAAAAACAACACTGTCATATGCACAGGAGAAAAGTATGCCTACCACGACCCAGCAGTATTGTTCATTTCATACAGTTGCTTTCTGAACTCAGCAATGCAAATATGATTACTATGTAAATCACTTTTAGCCTAAGGGCGTTCAGGTACTAGGGTTCCTTTGTGTTGTTTAGCAGAGGTCAGTCACGACAACAAGCTCCAGTGATCTTCACCTCTAATTTGGCACCAAGTCTTCTGCTTATTTTGGAGTTGCTGTGTAATGTGAGAATGCACTAGATGTACCATGCACTAATTTGGGCAGAAGCAGGCTTTGAGGTTACTCCTCTGAGCCAATTATCTTAATTCTGTTCATAAGGCCACACATGTAATTGCTGTAATCATCCTTTTCATTATGAAAGGGAAAAAAGCAACCATGAGAAATTTGTTTGCATGCCGTTATTATGTCACCACAGTCCGTTAATTGTTTTAGGTGTGTCTGTTTTCTGAGATGTGTTATTCTTGAACAACAGTACATGTACACTGCGATCTGACCGGCCCAGTAGCTGTTAATTCATTGTCTATTCTACATCATAGTCTTTTAAACATCATTTACTGATACACCCTCCAGCTACAGCTTTGCAAAGACAATTTAATGAAAGTCTAACAGGTATTTATGAGAAACCACCCATGTGCAAGCCCTTTGCACCCCCACCTGTAGTGCATTTATTATTATAATAATAATTATTATTTTATTTATTTTTGCAAAGACATGCCAAGGCCCTTATTAAGAGACATAATTTAATAAAATTTATCACAACTGTCCCTCAGATGTTACAGAATCATTATTTAGCGTTACTGCATTTTTACTTGGCCCCGTATTTGACAGATTGCTCTCAAGTGCCGTCTTATTTTCTTGACTGCTCTTGACAGTGCTTAGCAACTGTGTCTATCTTCCTTTACCCAAGTGAAGTCTTCATTTTACACATTATAGCAGATTGTATTGTGTGTAACTCTGATTGTGCTTATGAAATGTTAGGGCTGGGCAATACCATTCATTTTCCTTTTAATCCAATACCAATTAATTTTTCCTACCATTCCTTTAATCTTTTGTGCATATAACAATTAAAATTATTTGTGATTTTCACAGAGAAAGAGTCACAAAAGAAGCTCATTTGACTGAACAATAACCCAGATGCATGAAACTAATTTCTGTAATTTAATCTGACATTCTAAAAGTTATTTACTGAACATTTCAAATTCCTTACTTGGCCTTTGCCATTGTTAGCAAAATTGTACTAATTAGAATATGAAACTTTTCTAATCCAACTGAAATGTTATACATTTTTTATCATTCGGAACATTTCATATTGGTTTTGCAGTCATTCATTTAAATAATTATGCCGTATGATAACATGCTTAGATCATTTAACCCATATGTTTATTTTTGTACACTAACTTGTTTAATCCCATTTTATTCGCTGCCAATCTATAAATCAATTGAAGTATGTAATATAGTCTGATTAGTTGTAAGATCCATGGTTATGTTCTTTTTGAATATGGGTTGTTACTATAGTTCAATGGGATATGCTGTAGTTCATGGCTCAAGTGCCCTGAACACCTGTCCTTCTAAAGCCCCTTTCAGACATGCACTGCAACCCTGAACTTTTCCAAGACATGACCCAGAGGAGCTGTGTGTGAGAACGCAAATGTTCGCATCAGTCAGACCCGACATTAAACAGATTTTATCCCTGCAGCCCCCTAGTACAAAGTCTGTGTAATGTCTGATTGAATCCATGTGTGAATTCACAGCAAGGGAGAATTCACAGCGAGCGAGTGGGCATGGTAATGACATCATGCAACTGGTATGAAACCGGAAGAACACAAACATCCAAGGGTCAAAAGGAAGGGTTGTTTATTTAAATTGCCAAGAAAAATGTCTAAATGGAGAGATGATGAGATGTGAGAACCAATTTAAGGAATGGCAAAATACTCAATTGTTGCCCCCTCTACCCAGGTGCCACCCCTTACCAAAACCACACAGTATTTCCAGTCTGTGAGAACTCATTAGACATTGTCTGGACCTGATTTTCAGGATAAGGTCTGGAGTTCATATGTGAAAATTGTGAAAAAGTGTTTCTTTCTTTAGGACTGGCATCAGTAGGTCGCTTATTTTTGTAGATACCAATATAGTGGCAACTCTATGCTTAGTTGCTTGTCCTTTCTTAAATATGTAATTTCAAATAAAATCTTTTGCTAAAGTGGTTAGATTTACCAGTAGCTTAAACTAATGTGACCATTGTTATTGTTTTGCATCTAGTGGTCAGCAGAATGATACAGCCCAGTACAATTGTATGCAAAAGTTTTAACCCCCTGAATACATTTTTATTTATTTCTTAAAAGTCTCTTAAATAAAGTCATATTTGGTTAGATTTTTAGGTTAAATAGGTTAAATTCAGCAAATTACCAGGAATTAAACATTGAAATGTGCAAAAATGTGTTCTTGCAGAGGATGTTGAGGTATTTTCACCACAAAAATCTACAAAACCATCCATCCATCTATTTTCCAAACTGCTTCTTCAATTTCGTGTCGCGGAGAAGCTGAAGTCAATCCCAGCTGACTATGGGCCCATGGCGGGGTTCACCCAGGACAGGAGGCCAACCTTAAGGCCTAACCTGCACCACTGTGCCACCCGAAGCCACAAAACCATGCCATTAAATGAAAAATCTGCCAATTATCAGTATAACAGCATGGTTAATGCACTGTCAGACTGTGGAGAATGAAACTGCTTCATAACAAATTCCACTGAAAATGAGAGAGTGCTCAAATTTCCTGGAACTGAGAGAACCATTCCGTTTTGTGCATATGCTAAAGTCTCAGCCACGCTTCACAAGTTTAGGCATTTGTAAAATTGTTTTTGTCTTTGTACCTTCTGAAAACAACAAATGCATATAAAATAGGGTCTGTGCATACAAATTAGGTTGATCCGGAGGATATGACCCTTCCGTGCACATTTCAAGTGCTAGAAAACACCATCTGAAGATCATGATTCACACACACTTACATAATGGGCATCTGCCATTCACATGAAAGTCCACCAAGGCACTGTCCGGAGTCTGAGTATCCTACATAATATGCATGAATCACACATTTGCCCTAGTTTCCAGATTTTCTTTGCTTGCTGTATTGTTTTTTTCTGCCCAAAGAAAATCATGTGACATTGGATGAAACATATGTAAGGTCATCACTTCTGTACATGGATAAGACTATCATACAAATTGTGTACGTAAAGCAGCTTTCAGTGCATTTTAATATGAATTTAGATATTTTAGCACCATGACGTTGCTTGAAAATTATGCTTACAGCAATAAACAATGAGAGCTGCTTTTTTTAACTTTACTTACCTCTTTTACTCTAGCCCTGATTTGGGTTTCGCAAAAATATTGGAAAATTTAGTAAGAGAAGCAAGGTAAACAAGGAAAATTTAGCTTTTCATGATATCAGCCATTAAGGGCCCTTAACTTGGAAAACTGAGTTTCATTTTTCTGAAATTACATGGCACTGTGGTGAAGATGTGATGTGGTATGTAAATGTCCCTTCATTTACATACATCTGCCCATCCATCCTACAGCAGTTTAGCTCCACCCATCTGCACTGAAGTTATAAGTGTTTCAGCCTGGTCTGCTTTTTTAAATGAGGAAGCCAATGTCATTTAAAAACAGCATGCTAAAGGAAAGAAAAAGATCAACTATATGTCAAACTGGAAAAGATGTAGGACATGCAAGACTGAGCACATTTCAGAGATTTACTGTAACCACTGCTTCCCTGTAATATTTCACCCTTCTTTCTTAATACTACTTTATTGCAAAATGCCAGTATAATGAGGGTTGTGTTCATGCTTAAGCTACCAGTACCACTATTGCAGTAGTCCAGGAATGGATGAAGGTGCCTTGCGCTGAGCTGTTGCATTTTTGCGGCCCCATGACTAGTTCATTCATGCCGTGTGGCATACCACAGGACGTCAACATGAAGCCGGTTTCCTCAGAACATGACCACGCCCGTGCATTCCTCCACACACCTGCAAACTTTTTAGCTTCTCCCTCCCACACACCATGGAGCATTCCTACACAATTGCACCTTCCACAATACGGCATACTAAACAATAATTTTTTTAATTAGATGCTTCCATTATGGTCATTTCAAATGAGCACTACAGCTACTGAGCAAGGCTATCATCTCTGGTGCTGGATCCTGGGAAGGTTTTACCATGTAGTGCTAGCATCACTACTACTTCTACCCCTTCATCAATGACTTTGACATGTAAAGATCATGGCCACTAGGTCCAGCCTTCAGTTTATATCATAGATATAATGATTAGATATCTAACAGTTAGTGCTAAGCTAATGCCCATGAACATTGTTTAGCTGCTGTAAATTTAACACAGACAACTGATAGAAGACATTATGTATATTTTAACTAAAGATTTCTGTAAAACCTGGTAAAACTACAACTTGTATTCATAGCACGTATCTACTTCCAGAGGGTCCAGAGTAATGTTTTTTCCCCTGATAAAACCTACCTCCTACCCACAATTCAATATAAGTGTTACTACAATACTTAGAGAGATTAAATACAACAAGAATGATGATTCTGTTTGAAAAGAAAAAACTAAATTAGGGATATATTCTATTGTTCCCAGAAAACATTAGACCTGAAAGAGTTTCCCACTGAACATACTTCACTTGAGTTTGCTTTTATTATTTCTCAAATCACAAAACAATTTGGTAAAAAAAAAACTCTTTGCAATCTGAACTGCATGCACACTCTGAAAATATTGCCATAAATTCAACAATAAGGACAGGATCACACATTTTATATATAGTAGTGCTTGTAAGTTTCCATTAGAATTTCCTATAATTCTGCAAAAACATCCTAAAAGATCCTCCAATTTTTAGCAACAAGTCCTAAAATAGAATAAAAATATGAGACAAAAATATTATCCTTGGTCATTTATTTATTAAGAGAAATGACCCAATACTGCATATCTGTGAGTGGAAAAAGTATGTAAAGCTCTAAGATTCGAAGATGAAATTAGATTCAGGTGGGATTATAAGTGGTTAATCTGCAGGTGTATTATTTCGTTACTTAATCTATTATTCAGTAAATACTATGCATATACACATACTGAATTACTAATATATTAAATTGATTATTAAGTTATTTACAACCTCAAATCAGAAAAAGTTGGGATGGTATGGAAAATGCAAACAAAAAAATAAATTAGTGATTTCTAAATTTATTTTGACTTGTATTTCGTTGCAGACAGTATGAACACAAAATATGTCATGTTTTGTCTGGTCAACTTCATTTCATTTGTAAATATACATCCTTTCCTGTCATTCAGATATTTTGTGTTAATATTGTCTGCAATGAAATACAAGTGAAAGTAAATTTAGAAATCACTAATTTCATTTTTTTATTTGCGTTTTCCATACCGTCCCAACTTTCTGATTTGGTGTTGTAGTAATGAATGTGAGGAATTTGACTTTGAACTAAAGTTAATGTCAACCTGAAATTAAAATTAGTACATATCCCTGGTCATATTAAGCATTATTCATAATTCATAAATCTCTTATAGTCAGTGCATTGATTTTATATGCATCTAAAACTTCTTCTGAGTTGTGATTAGGCATATAATATTAACCAATAATATATATTTTTTTAAATCTACAAGTTTCATTTCAGACATTTCTCTGACCTCCTGACCTCTCTTTGGCAAAAAACTAATAAAATCAGCTAGCTCAGAGACACTTAGCTGCATGCAATTCATCACAGTATGGAAGGAAATGTGTGTGGTAAACGCAGACAACATTACCACTGTATGAGAACTGGTTTTTTGCATTTGGAATTCACATGATGTTGCAGATGGAGAACTGAACCAGCAGCTTGCAGAGCATAATCCTTACCCTCCATTTCTGGCCCAGCAGAACCCTGAGAATGCAGCACTTCACTACCATCTGACCTCCATTTCTTGCTACTGCATTTTTCCTGTTGATTTACAAATGTTAAGTTGGCTGCTTATTATTGCACTGGAGCTACAAGACTAATGTAGACAACAAGCAATGAACACTTAAACCAGTCAGCCATAACATTAACACCACCTGCCTAATATTCAGTATGTTCCTCCTATGCAGCCGAAACAGCTCTGACTTTGGTGCACTGTGTGTTCTGACACCTTTCTATCAGAGTCAGCATTCACTTTTTAAACCACAGTAGCACTTCTGTGGGATCAGACAAGATAAACTAGCTTTCTCTCCCCACATGCATCAGTAAGCCTTGGGTGCCCATGACTTTGTTGCAAGTTCACCAGTTGTCTGTCCTAGGGTCACATATGGTATGTACAAACTACTGCATACCTGAAACACTCCTTAAGACCTGCTGTTCTGAAGATCTGACTCCTAGCCATCACAATGAGGCCCTCACCAAAGTGACTCAGATCCTTACACTTAACCCATTTTTCCTGCTTCCAGCACATCAATTTTAAGAACTGACTGTTCACTTGCTGCCTAATATATCGCACCTCCATGACAGGTGCCATTGTAATTAAGTAAGTAGAGAGTCAATGTTATTCACTTTAACTGTCAGTTGTGTTAATGTTATGATTAATCAATGTGTAACCCACCAAATAACACTGTGCCTAAAGTGATTTAGAACAGACATTCTTATTTCCTTTCAGACACAATGACAGCGATAAAAATGGACAAAAGCATAGATGTCATTTCCAGGGGGAATGAGAGACTTACAACCTGCCAAGTAATTATAACTCAGGTATGTAAACCCTTGTATAATTAATTATGGTAATAAGTAACAAAAACAAAATTTATACTGCTATAAATATGCCATAAATAAATAATGTAATTATGCAATTAATATTGATTAAAATATTCTTGTTGCCCCCTTGGTTCTGCCAAGAGTGGTGCAGAATTTTTTTTCTGGCATCTAACTGAAGTTCCTCTGTCTAGTATGTAATATTAAGCTATTAGCTATTAAGGAGTTACCAGTGAGGATGCACATGTTATACATTTATACATATTTTTTTTTGGGGGGGGGGTTGGTGTGGAGTAGTCTTTACCACAAGACATTGTGTCTACTTTTGACCCTCAGGACCCATTTGAGGCATTAGTGTTAGTTAACATTACATTAGCATTGCTTGTGAGTTCTTGCTAAATGTGAAGCTTTTAACCCCTCACTCACATTTAGCAAGTAGAACATTCAGGGTGAGATGTTAACACTTCAGGTAGCCTTTATGTAAAAAAAAACATTGCATTCGTTTGTAACCATGAATTTAAAGGGTGAGAAGGGTAAAGATCGCAAGGACAAGCTGTGAAAGAAGTGGGGGTGTTCATTTGGGTTAAGATGTTATCAATTATAATGATTTCACAAGAAAATGTCTATTAATAATTATGATTTTTGTACTTAAAATCTGGATTTTTTTAAAATTTATGCATAAAACAGTTCAGCTCACATGCTTGCAAACTTCGCAAAGAAAGGCACCTGTGGCCAATGTGGGGATCAAACCCAGGACCTTCTTGCTGTGAGGTGACAGCATTAACACTGCTGTCCAGGCTGTAATATCATTTGAGAACATTTTGGTTGACTAACTATTAAGACCAACTATATAACTAGTTCTGGAATATTCACAGCCTGAACAGTTACATTTGGAAAATTACATTTTTACTTACTATTGGCCATTTTTATTAATAATGTGTCATACGGTGTCAGAATCCACACAAGCATATCTATTTGAGTTTACTTAATGACTCAACTACAGTTGGGGTATGTTGATACTTGTTTAAACGTACTACTTCAAACTTTTCCTTACAATTATAAACAGACCATGAGGAGGAGAGCAGAAAGATTGAAGACTGTGGTGAACAGTGCATTTTTACAACAAATCTCATCCACTTAGTCCTGGTTTCAAATGTGCAGTCCAGACTCATAAAACCCATTCTGTCTCGAAAGATTTTACTCTCCACAGAAACCCTTACCCACCACCCCCACCCCCAAAGCGTGTCAAGCTCTGTTTGAACTTTGGCTACTGGATTTTCTGGACCATCAAAGACGCCCCATATATCTTCTTAAGATGAGGGGGTTCCTTAAAGCCATGTACACCAAGGGAGCCTCAGCTGCTTTTCAGGAGGTTTGCTTTTAATTTGGCCCAGTAATAGAACAGAGAGACCCTTTTGATGGGAAAGCAGTTAAACACTAGATTATTTATACAGCTGGAGGAGGACCAAGGCAAGGGCAAAGAGATCAGCCCATATAGGAGACAGCCATGTGAAATTTCAGACTTTCTAATAACACAGCCATGAACCTAAAGGTTTGCTCTGGAGGATGAAAGGGTTGATGAGCCAGAGATTACATTTCACAGCCCTCCTGAAAGGATGAGCTGCACCAAGCTTTGTAGAAAAAACCATAATATGCTTTCATACCTTTCAGGGTGGCATAGTCATGCCACTTAGTAACTGGTTGTGATCTCAATGGTTAACTCTTCAATTGAATCTCTTGTTGCAGATTCATATCTTTGTTGCAATGCTGCAAAAAAAGACAACAGTGAAACGGTAAGAGGGTATGAGTGTGGGTCAGGCTGGTCCAGATAGCAGAAAGGGGCAGGATCACTGGTATCTCAGCAGGGTAG
>JBBPDA010000037.1:13378267-13394705 GCA_037974385.1 Arnoldichthys spilopterus | reverse complement strand
GGTACCTCAGTAGTGCCCGGGCCGGGACTTGAACCTGAGACCTTCAGGTCTCAAAGACAGTGTCCTAACCACTAGGCCACCACTGCCCATTGGTGGGTATTGATTAGAAAAGCTCTATAAGATTTTGGTATAAACGGACAACCCAGAGAAATTTTACTAGTGGAAACATTTAAAGGCAGCTAGAATCAGTTAAGGACATCTAGAATATTTCCCCTGACCAATGTCCAAGTCTGATAGAAAAGCCAGGGAATCCAAGACTAGCTTGATAATATAGAAGAAGAGCTTTGAGTCCAGTCTCGCTTGAGACTAAGGTTTAAATTCTACAGCCCTGGATTGTTCTACAGAGTTTTTGAACAACTATTGGTCACCTTCTAACAAACAAAATTTCCACAGAAGCATGACAGTCAGATTCACTCCTCAGCAAAACTGTGTTTGATCCAAACGTCACTGAAAAGCAACCGAGAGATCAATGTTTAATGAAATCCTTTCTGTTCCACATTCCGTTGACAATGTCACACCACCGTCTGAGTGCATATAATGAGAAGTCTAATGGTTTTGGCTTGCCAGAGTAAATAGGGGCACAACTGGTGTGAGTGAATCAGCATTGTTTAGGGTAGCGGGCAGGGCTGTAAAAACTAGGCTTGAAAAAATTCCTGGAAATGCACACAGTTGGCAAGGAAACGGGCTGGTTGTGTGATTTCAGCCTGGCATGCAGGTCGAGCGTTTCGCTTCAGTCTAAAGAGCATGATGTAACCATGTGCCAAGAGGGGATGTTTTAGACAGGTGAAAATGGGAAAGTGCCATTTTCAGAGGGCTGTTTGGAGAAAAATAGTAGCCTGTACAGTCTCTCTACCCTGGGTTATCTTTACTACAAGTGCGAAAGGCAATACACAGTGCTGTACCCAAAACGACAATGATTTATGTTCTTTATTTTCTCTTCTAGCTGACAAAGGCAGTTCTGCAAAAGACAACAAACTATATTTCTATATTGTTCATTTTAAGTGGTTCTGAGTCAACAATGTATATCCACTATGAAAAGTCCTCTGGCATGTTTCTCATTTCAAAAGGGCCCAAAACTGTTGCAGTACTTGTGTTTACCCTGTTGTCTGTGCCTCCAAAATTACAGCTCTTAGACAGCTCTTCAAAACACCTGCGGCGTCCTCTCTGACCAACACCTAAGGGCATTACAGAAAAATGGTTTTCATGATCCCTGTGGATTCTCCTTTCTTTGTTGAGCAGTTCATTAATTAGTCTCAAGTGATTGCCAAAGACATGGAGGCAGCACAGAGCAAGCAATGTTGCCCAATAATGCGTTTGAAATCACAAAATGAGGCTTGCTAGCAGCCTTATTGTATTTGTTAAGGTCAAAAACAGTACATTCACAGTGAGGAGCTTGTGTTCGGCATTAGAGAAGATCCTCATTTATAGTCAGTGAACATGGTGGGTCTAGGAATAGGCTGCATAATTAATCAAGGTGGACAAAGTGTGTTTAGAACATGAGGAAATGAGAACAGATATTATGTAATTATGATTTACTGATTATTTTGGCCTGATCGTCCCTTGTATGTGGCATAATGATTAACCCTGAAATGGATTAGAAAAACGAGATTCGTTGAGTTTGAGCTTTAGCATCAGCTGCAGAATCATGCTCACTCACCACATTAAGTCAAAAGACTGTACATTTTAACCTTGAGTGTTGAAGCCATATTTATATGTTTTTGATGCCTTATTTAAATGTAAAATGATTATTTGTCATTGTAAACACAATCAAGCACCGCAACCAAATATGACCTCTGCATTTAACCCATCACATGTACACACATGGAGCAGGGGGCAGCTATTAACAGTGGCCGGGGAGCAGCATAGCGGGAAGGTACCTTGTTCAAGGGTTCCTCAGTGTTGGCCAGACCTTCGGTTCACAAGGGCAATGTCCTAACCACTAGGCCACCATTGCCCTAAATAACTCCATTAATTGCCATTTATCCATGCTAAGCAAATATGTGGAAAAACTTTGGCTTGGATATCAAAACTGCCAACAGATCTAGCCTTAATTTACCACTCACTTTATGTCCTGTATGTACAGTGATGGGGAAACAAGTGTTCAGACACTTGTTTTTGTTATTTGATATTCTTCCAGGGCCATATATCCACTTCAAATGTATGCCCTAGGGCTGTCACGATATGAGATTTTCTCTACATGATCATCACGGCCAAAAGATATTATGATATTATCGTTATATATATTTAACCCTTAAAGCAATAATTAAAAGTTAATAGAAATTTAATATTACAGCTGATATGCAATTATCTTTACACTTCACACTAAGTGGGGGTGCAGAAATATTCACAGGAAAACACAATATCAATACTTCATTAAATATCATGATTATCAACAATACTGGCATATTAGTATTACACATATGGCACAGCATATTACACATATTCCTATTACACACATGATGTCTTTGAACAAAATATGAAAAAAGCATATATAAGTTGCACTTGTGGTTCAGTTTCAGCCCAATCCTCTTTCCCAAGGTATCAAAACTTTCTCTTTCCCAGGGTAACAAGGGCACTTGTGATGGATTTCAAAATCCTCCACAAACAAGGACAATATTGCTGAGTCCATGCAAGCACCTTCACAGAGTTTTTTTGGCTGCATTTTTGGAATTAAAGGGTACATCTTCACCACAGATTCAAATTATAGCAGATGAAATTCACCTCTAATATTTCCTAGTACTTCTCTCCAATGGGCTTTCTACTTGCAAATTAGTTGTACAGACTTTATTATGGCTGTTGTATAAGTTTGAGCATGGTAGACATCTTGTCGATCTTAAGTGAGAAGCTTCAGTTAAAAACTGTTAATTTTAGAGGTGGTTTTGAAAGAAAAAATATTTTGTATTAGGAAAAGGTTGTATAACACAACCTCTGTTTATTTGATGGTTGCATTAATAATTAACACTTGATTTATATATCAAGTGGTTGGAGTCTGCAGTGCTGGTGTCACGCCCCCTACAGGTATATGCAGGTGATTTGCCAGTTTGCTGAGATCTGCTTTTGCCTCTGTTACACTTTCTGTTCAGGTCACATGAATAAGAGTTACGGGAAATCATGGACTGACTACGTAAGCTGCACAAAACCTCAATGTAGAAACATTTCTAAGCATTTTACAATTGTTATTGTATGATTGTTTTTTTTTTTAAATATTTTATTATTCCACTAAGATTCTTTTTCTGCCCCCCAAACTGATTTTTTGGCATGTTTGACAAACTGTCTTGCAGTCATGTATCCAGCCTCTCTAAATTAGACATCACAAATGACTTTTGGTAATTTGTTTCAAACAGACAAATGCATGGTCCTTCATTCTTCATTGTTATAAGGCCTTATATTTTTGCTAACCATGGTGCAAAATATTGTGAGAAATTTAACTTTATGGGCTTTTTTTTCATGGAAGTGCAGAAGTTTCAAAATTTAAATAAGAGTTAAATGCAGTATATAAACAATGTACATTTTTCAAAATGTACCATTCATTCCCATGTCCATATAGTCCATATACGTATAGTAAGCAGTGTTTTTTGTGATGTCACCAAACCTGAAGGAATGTTTCAGACCTTTCTGAATAATGCACAATACAGGGCAGCCAATCGGAGCAGAGGTCATTGATAATTAATATATATTTTATATAATTTAAATAAAGAGAAGCTGAATTGCTACCGTGTATGCTACACTAACCAAATAAACATCATATTTAAACCACAGAAACAGGAAAATGTGGGATATGAGCTCTTTAAAAGTTAATGTAATATCACATGTCATATCTTCATATCCAGTGGCTGGGTTGGTCTTTATTTTCCAGTTCACAGTAGCATACAAAGTTGAAATGATTATTGCACTATATATAACACAAACGTATGCAGATCCATGTCTTGCGTCACCCTTGTTGTTTTCCGTTTTTGCCTATGGGTCTTGATATTGAACCTCGCACAAATGGATCAGGCATTAGGCCAAAGGTTTATTGACGTTCCATACAAATGGTGGAGGAAACCCCATCCACGGAGTGTCATACAAACACACAAACACCTAACACCGCAGCAGCTTTCAAACCTTATAGCAATAGGTTACTCCCTGGCACACCTTAGGGATCCACATTCCACACGCCTGACAACTCTCGGCGAAACTGATGCAAGCTGTAGAAAAGCTGAAAGCGAGAGAAAAACAGGGGTTGCAACACAGAGTCATCATGGAGCCAAAGGACACCAGGCAAGGGGTTACCTGAGAGCACAGGGGAAAACACCTCCTCCAAACATGTCCAAACATGACCGGCAATAACCAACAAAGAGATAAGTCATAGAAGAGGGGAGTGTACTGGTGACAAAGCACAAAGAAAAGCTTATTTAAATCAAACCAATCGAAAATCCAAATGGCAAATATGCCAGGGTTTTCTGTTTATAAAAAGAAATAGAAAAATGCAACTCCCTTTTTAATGAGAGCAGTTGTTAGGCCCTCGAAATCTCAGAAAGCCTTTTTTATTACTGTGGAAGAGCAATTCAGTGGTGAGTGTGCATACCTCCTCAGGGGGAATACCCATATAAACTTTAACCATACTATTAATGTGTCAACCAGATAGGATGAGCAAAGGCTGGTGTTCGTCATTTATGTGTGAAGACCTGCAGCTGAATTCATTAAACAGCTTGGATTAATAAAATGAAAGTAAAGAACTGCGAGATTTAACATAGCTTGTTTTTCTTCTTTTCAGTCATACAGCCATTAAAACATGCTTTCACTGTGGAGCTGCAAACACAACAGATTCTCACTGCTGAACCAATATCTTGTATCCTTCCAACCCCGTTTCCAGAAATGTTAACATTTTGTTAAATGAAAAATGAAAATCATTTGTTAATGCTCCTGAACCTTCACTTAAAGGACAAAAGTATAAAGAAAAGATTTCTGATACCTTTTAAATTTAGATCTTTTAATTACACAATTTAATCATTTAGGGACTGAGGAGGCTAACTGTTGCAGTTCCGCAAGTGGAATTTTGGCCCACTTTTGCTTTAGCTGCTCAACAAGTCTGTGGTGGCTGTTGTCTGTTTCTCCTCTTCATGAAGCACCATGCATTTTCAGATATGGATTGCCAGTGAATCACATACTCTTCTTAGAATGGCATTACCTTGATGACAACATGTCTCTCTAAAATTCCAAAACATGCCTCTGCATCAAAGAGCCCTTCACACATATGCAAGTCACCCATGCTGTGGGCACTTGTGCCCCCCATACCATTGCAGATGTTGACTTTTGCACCTTTCCCTAATAACAGGCTGGATTGTCCATTTTGTCTTTGACACAGAGGACTCAACGTCCATTCTTTCAAGCTGAAATGTGGACTCATCTGACCAAAGCCCACATTTCCACTCTCTTACAGTTGATCTGAATGAGCACAGCAGTAATTATCACAGCAGCAGTTTCTTATGCAGTGCATTTTGAAGGCCATAGAGATGGTAGGTGGGTGTCCATTAACTGCTTAACCTGCTTAATTCCCAATTTGAAATTGCAAACTAAAAAATCAGTAATGGGAACTTTAATTTGGGGAGGTTGGGGGAGGTCTCGTGACAAAATGTTTTTTTGTTTACCCTGGCATGAGGTGTTTTTTTCAGACCAGTTGGCAACGCAATATTGAAATGGAAAAAAAATTGAAATGGAAACACCTTTTCACATTTACATGGTGACATTAAGTTACTCTGCATATATAGCTAGTTTAAAAGTGATGGCGAGATGCAGTATGAACCATGAGGGGTCCAATTCTGCAACTCATCAAATGCTAAGAGAGTCAGTCGGAAGTTTTATATCCAGAGGACAGAAAGCCCTCACTTGTTGCCACTGCCAGGTTTATTGGGTTCCCTTCCCCCTCCTTGCCTTCGATTACACACTACCAAGGCTACTGCATAGTACATAAAATCATCATTTTATGTCATTTTATCCAGCGCTACACTGAAGGTAGATATGCTTACTTGCATACTACAGCATTGTCACAGTAGTCTCTAGAACAAGAAGTTTAAAGAAAAGTGTGATGATGTATCTTGCAGGTTGAAGGAATTTCTATTAAATAAATTGCTTTGGTGAATTGGAACAGACTGACTTGCCAGCTCATGGACCCTGCCTTGGAGCCAAATGTATACATATACACCTAATATAATCACTACAGTTTAATGAATTAACAATATATGCAATAAAATCAGTCAACTGTCATGATGTCGGTCATTGCTGTGCATATTCAACGAATGGTCCATCTTGAGCATTTTTTATGCATTTCTTAATGATATTTCATATATGGATTACAATGTGAAGATGTTTTAACTTTGAAAAGTAAAAATACATTTAAGCAACATTTTATTATTATTTTTTAAATTGTTATCAGCCAGACTTCTATATGGGTGCATGCCTACATTAAACGCTGGCTAGCCTGACACGAGTGGCAGAATGATTAATCACTGGAGAATATTTTTACTTGGAGGCCGCCACAAAGACGGAATTCCCACAGCAGTGCAGGAGAACAGTGCTGATGTATTTTTTTGGTCTGGGTTTGAAGAAAAAAAACCCAGAAAAACAAAATTACATTTGAAAGAGCCCTGAAAAAGACAAATGGCCATGCTCTCATTGTTCCTTTCTCGTAGCTCAGTAATGAAGGTTGCAGCACAAAAGCTCATCTAAAAACCCTGCCAGAATATGATGTTCTCCCACTCTCTGTGAGAGAAAATGTCTCTCATTAGCAGCGCTTCACACAAGGGTCCATTAATGAAGTGGGTGTGAGAAAAAGTCAGCTTTGTGGGTTTCAGCCAAGCACCGAATCACTTGAGCGTTATTTTCTCAGGAGACTGCTCTCCCCTGCCCTTGCTGAGCACTGAATCAAGCCCTTAATCAAACCTACCAGTGTGTTCTTTTGCTACTTCACAGCCTAAAGTCGTGGGATGGAGCTGAACCCTGTGACCTGCTCACAAAGCACAACCAGCGAGCATGAGGAGGCAGCGCAGGTCCAGACAAGCTTATGAGAATACTTTACCTGGAAATCTTACCCAATGGATTAGCTAGCATTATGCAGGCCATGATAACTGGTCACTTAGCTTCATTCACTTTCATTCAAAGAAAGAGCTATCGATTTTTCCATGCATTTCCAAGTATTGCATTGACTTGATTCTAATGTGAACATTGTCTCCACACAAATATGGTATACTACATGTGTCTTGCCAGTGAAATGAAAAGTCTAATATATTTTATTGTGGAAGCACAAGGTTCAATTACTTGATTGATAATCATCGCTGCACACCTGTACACTAAGTACTGCTGCCCCTTGTGTACCTTCAACCAGACCACCTATTACTGGGGCTTTATTATCACGTGTCCCAGGCTGGTTTATCTACCACGGTCTATATTTATGTACTTCATGCTTCAAATGCATACGCTAGATATGTTATTCCAAGCTATAGGGTTTTAGCTGCCACCTCTAGAAACTGATATTGTTTCTTTTTTTGTTTTGGTAACTCCCAAGGTTTCTTCTTCCAGCTTGAGGAATTTCCTTGCCTCTGTCACCTTTGATCTGCTCATTAAGGGCTTGGGCTCGGTTTCTGTAAACCTGCTTTGTGATAATGTAGATTGTAAAAAGTGCTATAGAAATAAAGCAGGGGAGATAAAGTCTGCAAAACAAATACAGTAAGGTGATTTACTATCTAAAAGGACATGTGACCTGTGTCTTCTGTGTTTTTATAGGTAATGATAATGGTTTGATAATGATGATGGTTGATGTTTTTTTTGGGTACTATTTTTCTTACAACTTATTGTATGTACTTTGCCCTCATTTAAGCAAAAGAGAGTACTTACACTAAGCTGGGTGGCATGGCAATACAGTGAGTAGAACTGTCACATCACAGCAAGAAGGTCCTGGGTTTGATTTCTGAACAAAGTGACCTGGGTTCCTTCTATGTGGAGTTTGTATGCTTGTGTGGGTTTCTGTCAAGGGCTCTGGTTTCCCTTACACAGTCCAAAGACATGCCTGTCAGATCAATTGGATATGCTAAATTACCCTTGGATATGTTTGCGTGTCTGCCCTGTGATGGAGTGGTGACCTGTCCAGGGGTTTCACTGCCCTTTGAGTGCTTAGGTAGGCTCTAGTTACCCTGACTAACACAAATGGCATGGAGAATGAATTAGTTCATATCTTAGGCCAAAATCTTCTCACAAAATGACCGTAAAACAATGTTTTAGGCATCAGGCAGAGTATCTATGACCAGTTCAATAATAAGTATCTGTGAGAACTTTAAGAAACATTAAATGGTTCATGACGTCTGGTTTCTATGACCATTACTCTACACAACCCTGAACTTTTCAAATTTCCCTAGTAAAAAGCACTTCACATCAAACCACTCTGAATGACACTGTTTACATCTTAATGATTAAATTACCCTAAAGTTTTGAAAAATCAGTGCAATTCCCCTTTAAGAGACATGCAACTGTGTATCGGTTGGATCACTGTGCAGCCAGAGGCCTTATATAAGAAGTAATGGCTTGCGTTATTTGCATGAGAACGAAGTGTACACTTTACATTTATTACAATAAAATGGCACTTTAGGGTGAAAGACCAAATTAACACACAGTTGAGTGCTCGTGGCAGCACATTCCAGATGAATCATCTCTGATAGCAATGTGTGTATATGATTACATCATGTAGATAATCTCCACACTCATTTTGTTGGACCTTAATGGGTATGGGTAACCTGACTGGACTTTCGCCTCAAGACTAGCAGTGACCAGTGAAGCAACCCAGCACTGTACTGCAAAAAAAATCCAACATTTAACATAACACATTATACAGGACATTATTCTTCCACAGACCTTCCATGCCTGTTAGTAATTTCACTTCCAGAGGACATAAAGCATATCCTATCATCACATTGTTCCCTGAAAGCGTTTTTCAATTCACTCACTGGCTGACCACAACCCAACTTCCACCCGCCCACTCCCTGACATCCTAAGCCACTACAAGTGGTCTATTACCACTTAAACAGAGGGCATCCTTCCATTATGCCTCTGACGTCCCTGTTATCTGACCTCTGTCTGGTATTTAAATGGCAGACAAAATCAATATTTGTTCATCTGCAAGCAGCCTTTCACTCGTTCAGCTTTCCGTGAGCAGACATCGATTCATAATATGGCCATGCCATGTTTTGTAATGCCCTTAAATTACGAAAAACTCACTGATCCTAACTTACTTAAATGAAGTTTTGGGACGTGAATAGGAAGCAAAATGTCATAGTGTGCATGTTGGTTTTTGCAGGGGTCCAAGGGAGTCTTGACTTCCTGACAAACAGGAAGAGAGCAGGAAGCCCAGAGCTAAATGACACAAACTCCATTGTGTTCGCTTCCTCGGGTCCGGTGCAGGTGCATCTTGCTGGGCAGCTCAGCTGCAAGGCCTATATGCATCCAAGTCACGTTGCAGTTCTTCAAGCTTTCAGCTTTTACATACATTAGAAGTTCCTCCCAGGTCAGGCATTTCATTAGCAGATGAGAATAGTTAGACATTGTGGGGGGGGACAGCTATTATGATAAAGTGTGATTTAGCAATAAGTATATCTGCATAGGGCATTAAAGGGACACACAAATTGAAAGATCTACTGTATAGTCTATTGTAAGTATTCCTACTCATCTTCACAGTGGGGTCCCAGTAGTCTTTAGAGTGACATTCCCTGGTTTAAAGACAATAGCTTTCTGATGATGTAACTTGAAGGTGGAAGTAATATTTGAAAGTGCTTTGAGTTGGGTACTTGGGAGTTGGGAAATGTTTCTGACTGATCTCACTAAATAAATGGTTACTTCCTAGTTTAAGACAAGCCAGCTCACACATTTCAAATAAAATGTCAAAGATGTTGTTCTATACTTGGTGTCTGCAAGTTCAATTGAGTCCACATCAATGATGTACACTGCTTAACTTAATGATGCACACTGCTTAACTTAATGATGCACACTGCTTAACTTCAATAAGAAAACATATAAAAGTTGTACATGTTCTGCTCTTCATGACTATGATGGTAAGTCTACTAGACTGTTAGTTACATAGCTAAATAAACTGTTAGCCACACTAAATGTCCTGTATGTATAGATGTGTCCCCCGCTACCTTCCTTGAAAATACCAGGCTTGAAACTAACATTACATTGTGTGCTGCTATATCATTATAGTTGCTGAATTGATTGCTTTTCTTTCTCACTTTTAAGGAGGAAAAATCGAGAGACCACCAGCTTGAGAGTAGAGGAATGAGAGCAGGTACTATTGCAAAAAGTCACAGTATGATAGTATTATATAGAGAGTAGATTAAAGTGACTATTTGTCACTGTGAACATACTCAAGCACCACAACGAAATGCAACCTCTGCATTTAACCCATCACTCATGCACACGTGGAGCAGCGGGCAGCTATCAACAGCGCCCGGGGAGCAGTGTTGTGGGACAGTAACGTGCTCAAAGGTACCTCAGTGGTGCCTGGGCCAGGACTTGAATCTGTGACCTTCAGGTCTCAAAGGCAGTGTCCTAACCACTAGGCCACCACTGCCCACGGGCAAATCAGGGGAGAGCGCTAACGCAGTTCCCCACTATCAGAAATTATGCAGTCGAGATTCCCATATTTGGGGAATTCGCAAGGGTCACCACAACCGAAGTGCAATGGCTGTGCCTCACCTTGGGCGAACCACCTTCTTGATCATGGTATCACCCCTGCCAGGTAAGTATAGGAACTTCCGTACTGTTTGGACCTACAGCCAACTGTTTCTGTCAGGCAAATAGCACCGTATACCAACTACACTGTGTATTTAATAAAGTGACTACTTGTCATTGTGAACACACTCAACCACACACAAAGTGCACCACAACGAAATGTGACCTCTGCATTTAATCCACTACATGTGCACACGTGGAACACTAGCTATCAACAGCACCTGGGGAGCAGTGTATTGGGATGTTATCTTGCTCAAAGGTACCTCAGTGGCGCCCAGGTCAGGACTTGAACCTGCAGACAGGGTCCACATCACTAGGCCACCACTGCACTATGACATATGGGACAGAGTTCCAGATTCGCAGAGTACAGTCAGTCAGACAACAGTGTGAACCAATGTCTATCATTACATATTTATTTCAGTTATTTCCCAGCCACTCCACATTTACCTGAAACTTAACACACATAGCCTATGTTATCAACGGGTATCAATTTCAACATGTTCTAAAAGACGTTTAACCTGTAGGACTATCAACACTTGTGTCTGGCAGAGAGTGCACTATGAAATTATACTGCAGCATAGCTGTACCAGACCTCACATTACAGCTAGCAGGGAGCAACAGCTACCCCCCACCCCACCCCGTTTGGCAGAGAGTGCACTATACAATCATACTGCAGCATTGCTGTACCAGACCTCACATTACAGCTGGCAGGAAGCAACAGCTAACCACCCCACCCCCCACACACGCACACACAGCTACAAATGGTCTCAGTGGTAGGGGCCCCAGAAACAAGGTGAGGTTTTCAACCCTGCCACAGTTCATGAATTGTGTTACATCATTGTCCCACTTCTTCCTTGTTAGTTCATGTAAGACATGTCTACTTTCAATAACGCTTCCTTATGTGACTGAATGGTCTTATGAACTGTATGCCCTAGCTAAATTTTACACAAAGTAAATCCGTTCTTATACATTACTGCATTCTCTTACAGGGCTCTTAGCCTGGTCTGACTAATCTAGGACATTATAGGAATTGATGGTATTAATAAACAGTCATACTGTTCTTTTTTTAAACTGTTCAAGGATGTTTTCAGGAGTAAGTTGCACAAAAGGGCCTGTGACCTTCCAGACAGGTTTGCTTTGCTACTGATTGAGATTTATCAAGGCATACCAAAAGAAACTACAGGAATATCACAGGGTGTAACTTTGGTGCACAGTTACTTTGGGAAAGTCCAACAAAGGAGTGTTCTCTCCTATCACCTTCCAGCATGGAGTTCACCAAAAACTGTCTGCATACCAATGCAACCCAGACCATCCTTACCCCATCGATGGCTATTGTCTGAGACGCTCAACTGTGCCGTTTGTGTTAATTCCTTTTAATAGCTGCACATGAATTCTGTAGCAACATCAGAAGCCATGGTACAGCAAATTAAGAAACATGCTAGACAGCTAAATGCACTGAAGGAATTGTTTTTATGTCAATTAAATATGAGACGTTTGTACAGGTTTCTAGAAAGCCTGGATGTACAGGGGCCTTCATATAGAGCCCAAAGCAGTAGAATATTGCTTTTTTGAGGAGGTAAATCACTACCCTTGAGGTTGTATCACCAGAGATAAACTTGGGTTTGGACTGTTAAATTGCTAAAAAAAAAAAAAAGGAGCTAAATGTGAGAAGCTATGTAGACTGTGTTTACCTTATGGTCTCCGGTGGAGCTCTGCCGCTCAGATCTTCTCTTAAAAACACTACTGGCACATTCTGTGCCAGTTACTTATAACTGGTTTGGACTGATGTGATTTTGTCATATATGTTGAAGATGACATGTCTATTCAAAAGACAACCAGTTAACCAGAGATGGAGGAGTCTTAAAACAAGTCAACTTGTTTTACTTACTTACTTTTAATTTTATATACCCATACATGGCTACAACATTTCTGTTTTACAATTTGGTTTGCTGATTTTACTGTGAAATTAGCAATTCACAGTAAAAGAATCATTTCTCAGAGGTGCAGAACCGAGTGCTACAGGAGATCTTTCTTACGCGTGGCCATATGACTGTATAACTCCTAAAGCTGATTAATGCTTCCAAATGTATTTAGGCATTGACTTAATCAATGGGTTTGTGTACCTTCAATCTACAGATTAAGCATCCAACATGCAGTCTGAGATGTCCAAAAGACTGGGTCTCCCTGACCTTGTGCATAGCCATCTGAGGTCACCCAGCTAGGAATGGAGGCCTGTACACTTTACAGGGCACACATTCAACCGCAAGAAAGCCTCTGTCCTCCATGATTGCCATATCTGGGCAAAGCAGAGTAACTGTTTGTGACTCTATAAGGAGCTGCTCATCACTGACTGCTCCAGCAAAGAGGTTACAGCACAATGGGGGACCATGCCAGTCATTCCCATCAGGGTACCATGGGACTTGTAGCTAGAATACAATTACTCTGGATTATAGAAGAGATGGGTGTTTTGTGCATTCCAGGATTATAGTAGTGTCTGGGTAATCTTTAAACTCTGCTGGAAATTGCTCATTAATTTTGTCTTGGGACATTCATATGCACTGTTAGCCAAGAGCACAGAACAAGAAACTGTTCCAGGTCAGAAGGATCCTGCTGACAGAAGACTTCATACTGTTCAGCCAGGTCTTTCTGCTTCTGTTCAAGGGAAGGGGAGGTTAAGAAGAGGAAAAATTCATCATTTAGATGTAAAGACAATGTGTCTGTATCAATTTGTTTTCATGAAACTGCTTTCATAGATGTACTAAAAGAAAGAGAAATTTAAGAGACTAGGCCTGAAAGAATAAGATACCGTCAAGAAATGTTAAGCAAAGAGAGAGAGAAAGAGAGAGAGAGAGAGTGAGAGTGAGAGAGAGAGAGAGAGAGAGAGAGAGAGAGAGAGAGAGACAGAGAGACAGAGCGAGAAAGAGAATGAAATGGAACTGACATTACATCAACATAAACATGTCACATGACCAGCTTGTCATAGAAAAATGACACAAATATGGCAGTGTTGAAATGCTAATGTGCAGAAACCAAACTGTCATGCTGCAGAAATGCTGATACATTATTGACATAATTTGCAGATTTCTTTCTAGAATGGGTCACAGAGACTTACAGACTAGTGAAACTCTGGGAAAATGAGGTAATGATCCTCAGGAGTGAAACAATGGTAATCAAAATAGATTTCATATCATATATGGTAGTATGATTATATTATATCACAGGGTGTTCACTTTTGCCATTAAAAAGGTACATGCCTTTTGTAGAAATATCCCTATCAAAGACTGCAAAATGATGCAGCCCAAAATCCTGGTTTAGTGACCGCTCTCAATTTTATTGGGAAGAATTTAGTTTTCACAGAGAACCGAGTTAAGAAACGTGAGGTCTAGAACTGTGCAGTAATAATGGCTCTCCACCACATGTCAGCCCCGGCCTTACCCACATGGGTATGGTGGGATATTATTAGGTCATCTCTTCATATATTTACAGTATATTTCTTTTGTTGTTGGTCATTGGAATGGAAAGTAAGAGACCTAATAGCCATAACCTTAAAAGCATCTGCCTAATATTGTTTAGCTCCCCTCCATGCAGCCAAAACAGCTCTGATTATGGTGTTCTAAAACCTTTCCATTATAGCCAACATTAACATTTTGTGCAACAGGAACTCTTCTTTGGGATCAGAACAGACAGGCTAACCTACTCCCCCCACATATAACAAAGAGGCTTGAGTGCCCATGACATTGTTGCTGACTCACCTGTTGTCCTTCCTTGGATCACTTTTGGTAGGTACTAGTAACTACTGCATACCTGGAACACTCCACAAGACTTGTTGGTTCAAGCTTGTAGGTTAATCGTCTAGCCATCACAGTAAGGCCCTTGTCAAAGTGGCTCAAGCTCAGCGCTAATATATTTCACCCCCTGAGAGGTGCCATTGTAATAAAATAACTAGATAGTCAGTGAAGTGAAAGTGACTATTTGTCACTCAAGCACCACAATGAAATGTGACCTCTGCATTTAACCCATCACACATGCAGCAGCGGGCAGCTATCAACAGCGCCCGGGGAGCAGTGTAGTGGGACGGTACCTTGCAAGGCAGTGTCCTAACCACTAGGCCACCACTGCCCACCCACTAGGCCACCACTGCCCACATAACATCGACTCTGGTGGGACTCGAACCCACAACCTTTGAATCACATCTCAAGTGCCTGACTAGAAGTCCAATGCGCTATCCATTGCGCCACAGAGCCACCATGTTATTCACTTTAACTGTCAGTGGTGTTAATGTTATGTGTATTTATTAGCCTCTTGATCAGCAACTAGCAGTTGAACTTTGTTAAGTGCTGTATTGATTTCCAAAGAGTTTGTGATGTATTTGTGTAATGCATGCTGAGAATTATAGTGAGGCAACACTGATGGATGAAAACACGAAAATGATGCAAAATCCAGACACTCCGGCAAACCAATGAGGATGTATGAGTATTGCCTAGCATAGCAAATACCAATGTAATCAATTTTAGACCCAAATGATCTGTTTGTGTCTAAAACTCAGAAACCAAATGTAATCACAGACACGTCAATCAATTGCATACAAAACTTTGCTGACAATGCAACCTTACGGTGACATCAATGAAGTAGATTGTGTTAACTTGTCTTCACTTGCTTATGCTCAATGTTAGTCTTGTTATCTGCAAAGCAGGGTCAAACAGTCTTTTAAAGTCATAATCACATAAAAGATCAGGGACTCTCAAGTGTTTTGAAGCTTATCAAACTGTACACTTTAGTTGGCAGCGAGGCAAGCCGTGCATGCGTCTGATCTCCAAATGCTGAGAAGAGCAAAATCTAATCGGTGGATGGGTGGGCCCGCACACATCAAGCAAGCCTGGGACATTTTTAGCAAATTGCTTACCAGAAACAAACACGGCTGTAGAGATAAGACGAGCCGGCACAAGGGCACAGGATGTTGGGGGGGGGGGGGGGGGGTGGACGCCAGTTCGCACTGAGACAGTCCTTCCTCCCTGTGGAAAAAAGTACTGCTGATAATGCTCGTGACCAGAGCTTTCTATGTGAACCCTCCATGATATCATCGTGTTTGGACTTACAGAATGAACCATGGGCTGTTATACCTGACTCTGCACATAGGCCAAACCATGCTACAAAAACACACGTGCAGTACAACTACACAGTGTTACCACAGCAGTGTCACAGCAGAGTTGAAAACCTGAAAACCTTTGTGAAATATAGGTTATGGCTTCTGAAATTAGGTCATAAACCATTGATGTACCAGATTCTCACACATTTCATAAGCTATTAATCAAAAGAACTATTGGAACAGTCTTCCAACATAAAAGAAAAGAAATGAGGTCAAGTACACATTGAAAGACAGAAAGAGTCATCACCCACATTTTATAATCACAAGCTTTTGGGTGAAATAGGTGCACTGACTGGGTGATGTGATGTTATCAAGACCCAGATTCTGCCCAGCAGAGTTTGAGATGAAAGCGTGTAATGAAGGCATTGAACAGTGATCAAAATAGTATAGTATATATATATATATACTCTTTTTATGACTTTGATTCTGTGATGTCAACTACTCTGTACAAAGACTGCTGAGTTGTATAAGGTGGTGGTAATGAACTTGAAAAGGCTCATTCACATATTTAAAAAAATAATAATAAAAAAAAACTAT
>JBBPDA010000037.1:13348695-13362805 GCA_037974385.1 Arnoldichthys spilopterus | reverse complement strand
CCTACTGCAGCCTTTGGACAGTGGGAGGAAACCGGAGCACCCGGAGGAAACCCACGCGAACACGGGGAGAGCTTGCAGCAATGGAAGATCTTTCAAATATTTCATTTCATCATGTGGACTGTTTGGTGCTTGTGTGTCACTTACCTGGTGAAGATTTGGCATCAGGATGCACTATGGGAAGGTAGGCTGAATCAATGTGAAACCTTGGGTTCTGACATTCATGTGGCTGTTACTGAGCCACATACTACCTAAACATTGTTGCATACCAAGTGAACCCTTTCATGAGAACAGTATTCCCTAAAGATAGTCAGCTCTTTCAACAGGATAATGCTCCCTGCCACAATGCACATGTTTAAGAGTTCAAGGTATTGGGAATCAAGCCTTGGCAGATCAGAGCAGTCTGGATGGGCAGGCAGCAGGAGGGGGACCTATACAATTTTAGGAAGCTTATAGTATACAGTACAGTATGTCCCTCATCATATTAAGCATGATTCCTCCTACGCACATGGCTCAAACTGGTATTAAAGCGCAATTATCTTATTTTATCATATCTTTTCTTAATTATCCATTTTGAGGCATTTCTGGCAAACAGTATAACTGGTGAGTGGTTCGGTGTGAAATTGTAGAGAATATTGATAGAAATGGAAAATTAATAGTTTAGGTCAAATTTAATCTTAAGACATTAGGCAGTGTATTCATAGCCATGTCTTTGTAATAACTTAATGTGGTTAGAGGCATATAGAGTAAAAATCAGTCACAAGAAAATACAAAAAAAGAAAGCACTGAAATATGTATTAAAATCAGTATAAATAAATTACGATATATTAAATTTATTTTTTTAATTTTCACAATATGCCAGTGGGTGATGGATACTTATGTTGTCTAAGTTCTGTCTGAAAAAATCATACATATTTATATCAAGAAATTATGAGATGCTTTTCATGGTGTCGTGTGTTCCATTCGAATTGAGGAGATTTTGCAGTGTTTTTAGGTTAATGTTATTTTGGTAGCAGTGGTTTTTCATCTTGCTACCCCTCCTGTAGATGCCATTTTTGCTCAGTTTTTTTCTAAAGGAGGAATCATAAAGGCTGAAGGCCTGAAGTTCCATAGATGTTTATCTGGGTTATTATGTGATTTCCTGGATGAGTCAGCGCTGTGCTTTTGCAGGAATCTAGGCTCAGTATATTAATGAGTGTATGTCCAATTAAAGCATTACCATGTCAAGTCAAAAGTGCCAAAACATTAATTTCACAGACATTTGTTTATTTTAGTTCAATGTAGTTCAATGTATGTCAGAACAATCTGGTGAAAATATCTAATTATTATGTTTTTTGTTTTGTTTGGTTTTACCAGTGTTGCAATCAAAAACAAACGTATATTCTATACAAGAAGATATCAGACTCGACACCAGACTCGGCTCCAGCTTGCCAGCTCAAAAGCTTTGGGGAATATAAATGTCATTAATTTAAAATCTCTCCAGTTTCAGCTTGATACAGTATTGAATAATGCAGCCCGTGTGTAAGTGAAACTGCACTCAAATTGCGATTTCAGTATAAAAACAATTCATCGTTCAGCCCTAGCACAAACGGGTTGCGTAGGGTGAGGTGACAGACAGACGCCAGACAGACAGTGAAGATGACAAAACTCCAAACAGAGCAATAATTGGCCTAGCGTGCCATCTGCAAAGACAGAGATGTTGCCAAATTGGGCACAGAATGAGAGCTCTAAACTCTACTTACACAACAGTTAAAAGCTTATTGAAGTCGTTACTAAGCTAAATGCATCTGTCTTGTTGCTTCACCTCTGCTGACCTCAGCTCAATGTGCTATCAGCAATCTGACTGATTACCAGCAGCCATCCTGCAGGCACTTAGCTTGCCATTTAACCCGAAATCACAGGTGCACATCTGTTCACAACAAAGTGCAAGACATTCACAGTTCAGCTTAATGACAAGTGAGCGCGGACATGAGTGATGCTTTATCTGTGTACAAACACCTGATGGTGGCCACACTGGCAGCAGATTACTGTTAGAGGGTGCTTGAGCAAAACTTAATTTCAAAAATATTATGGAGGTGTTTCATTTGTTGACTACCTGATTATCAAGAGAATGTGGTTTTGAACTTGATCTAGGTCCACCTGAGACTCGCACACACCCAAAAAAATGTCGTTAGCAATGTTAATGAGTAAGAGTTCTACAAATAAGAAAGAAATGTATATTTTAGAGTAGGTCATCTTCATGCTCCCAAAAAGGGCTCTGGTTGACATCTTTTTAATCCACATGAGCTCTTTTGTGGGATTGGATGGTCTGGCCTTCACACCCCACCTGCATCAGTGAGCCTTGTGTGTCCATGACCCTGTTACCAATTCACCAGTTGTCCTTCCTTGGATCACTTATGGTAGGTACTAACAACTGCATACCTGGAACAGTGCACAAAACCTGCTGTTTTAGAGATGTTTTGACTCTGTTGTCTAGCCATATCAATTGTCAAAGTGACTCAGAACCTTAACTCACCAATTTTTTCTGCTTCCACCAGATCAAAATCAAGAGCTGACTGTTTACTTACTGCCTATTATATCCCACCCCCTGATAGGAGCTATTGTAATGAAATAACTGCATAGTCAATGTTATTTACTTTACCTGTCAGTAGTGTTAACGTTAGGGCTCAACATTGTAAAAATCAGAGACAATTTCACTTTCTGAATTTGTTTAATTATTAATGCTTATAACTATGTGAATCTTGCTTACCCCAATGGTAAATCCCTTAGCTTAATGTAAGCAATAACCTGCCTTCATTTCACTATTTTTCCTCTCAGATTTTTGTGTGTTGTTTTTGTTTTTGCACTGAACATAACTTTATGACCAAAATCAAACTGCAGAGTTTAAAAGATTTTAATTGAGTGTTGATACCTAATTAAGCAAAAATCAACTGAATCTTCCAAAGAAAAATGTAATAAAATGAGTTTAAAGCATGTGATTCTGAAGAGCCCTGATCCATCTGACATCCACATTGAAACAGGTGAGTATTGTAGTGTGGATTTGTGTAGAGCATGAATATATTCCAGGTACAGTTAAAGAGATCAAATAGGAATGTAAAGCAGTGCTTAAATATTTGTGGTCAAAAAATGTTTTTGTGACTGAAAAAATAATCCAATGTTATTTTTTCTGTTTGTGGGAAAGTATATTAGCAGTTAACTTAAATTTTAACATTAGATCCTCAAACACATGCTTGTGAAAGGAGATCTCTAACATCAATGCTCATAAGACTGGAAAAGGCTACAGAATTATTTGAAAAGAATCTGAACTCCATCAAAGGGGTGGTGTTCATATCATGGGTTAAGCCTGTTTTGCTGCATGCCGGCCTGCTATCATTGAACATAAATTTCAATTTATACCAGTAAAATCTGAAACAAAGTCCTGACCTTAACCCAATAGAAATGTTGTGGAAGGACTTGAAGTGAACAGTTCATGTAAGGTAATTTACCAACATCCCAGTGGTGAAGCTGCTCGAAACAATGGGTAAAAAATCTGATGAAAGAACTGATCAACAGTTACTAGAAACATTACATTTAGTTGCAGTTGTATATTTTTCAAATCTCATATATAAATATAATTATATATATATATATATATATATATATTAAACTTGGCCATTTTTTGTTGAAGAAAATGCCTTTTATATTAAAGTGTTAAGTGTGTGTATGTATATATATATATATATATATTATATATTTATCTAAAAAAATTATTACGAGGTTCCGTTTCCAAACCAGGGAACTTCGCTACACTATTCCATTATGGCTTTGGATAAGGGCTGCATCTGCCAAAATGTTGTAATTGTAATGGGTGGTCCTAGGATAAATAACCTGTGAATTTGGGATGTATAAAGGTAAAATTAAAAAAGGGAAAAATATACATGAATTCAGCTGAAGAAGAAAAAAATCCACCCCTTTGTGGTTTTAAAGAAATTTAAAATAGATGACAAATGACAAACATAGTAGGAATAAACAGTATATATTTTTAATGGAAAGGTATTTAAGTAATAGTACTAGAGTTAGAGTAATCCAAATTAATACTTAAGTACAGTAACTAAATACATGTACTTTAGCATTTTCAAGCCCTGCTCAGCCTTTATGCAGGATCTGTGGAAACATTCAAGTGTCAGAATTAGTATTTACCACATTTTGGTATACGCTTGTTAGTCACTGCAACATTACAGTTTGTGCTCTGCTGCAGTCAGGACCCTCATGCCAGTAAGCAGAGGAAGTGAGCATGCATCCTTTCTGCTTCCCTCAGCACAGGTTCCCAGGATTGTGTGTGTGTGGATAAACACACACAATCCTACACTACCTGTGGGCTTCCATACAGATAAACACTGATACCCCTTGTCACACCCCCACTGTGATGAAACAGAACAGAAGAATTGACCAATCTAGGCTTTGCTGTGTTACTAGGGTTGTTTTACATGTAAATATCACTACTAGGTTGAGAGCAGAACACCACCCAAACATTTCCATCCAGACACTGACCACTGATTAAGGCTTAGAGGTTGTTCAAATTATGCATCACCAGATGGGCTGAGACCTTACACTGTACATCAACAAGAGATTCAATTAAGGTGTTTCTAGAAAAAGAGTCCAATGTATGAGTAACACCATTATCAACTGAAGTTATTTAACAGGGAGCTAAAGCTAAAAAGCCACACAAAGGAATGAAACTAAGCATTCCGAGGAGTCTTAACATTCACTACCACTAAATGCGCACATACCAACAATATTTCATTCTCAGCAGACTGGTGGTTTGTGAGGAATTTAGAAGAATTTCCCAGAACAGGTATGCAGCCACAGTTTAAAAGAGCGTTGTTGAAAGTAGCATTGTGCAAGTTTATGAATGTTAGTAATAAGATACACTTACTAGTTGCGTCTTTCATAAGTAATCGCATTACTTTACTGCACATTTAAAAATAATTAGCTCCTAAGGTATTTAAGTTTCTTTTAAATGTCCTTTTTCACTGATAATGTTGGCTAAAAAGAAAGCAGTGTGGGCTAAATGCACTGCAGGAATCACACAAAGCTACTTTTACTTTTAACCTAAAACAGGCAAATACTTCAGCAACCATCTGGTGAAGATGATACTTCAAAAAATTGCCCTTAAAAGCAATCTAAAAAGCCTCATTTTATAAAAGACGAAATTGTGGAACCCTAAGATGAAGCTGTAAGCTACAGTTAGCCTGCCATTCCTCTTATGGGCATATTGCGCAAAAAAAGATATCCAATTGATTAGAACAAATAATCATTTTGACTGTTCTGATGTTCGTTGTGATATTGTTCCAGTCATACAATACTGTGGAGGCAGAGGTCGCAAGTACTGCCTGCTGAATAGCAAGCTCTGCTTTGTTCTGTGCCTTCTTTTAACAATTGCTAATAGTTCTATATGCTATTGGTTATAGTTGGTTAAAGTATTTTATTATGAATGAGTTCTCTGTCATTTTTCATTGTATTTGTGTAGTTAATGTTTAATTGACCCACAACACTCTCCTTGTGGCTTCTGTGTTCATGACATTTACTTAATTTCTGGCTTGCGCTGCACATGCTCAGTCTCTCTAAATCCTGGTGAGCAAAATAAAGAAGGTGAAAAAGATAGTAACATGTAAAACGATGGCTTTGTGTCATTTTCCCTGAAAGCTCACCACAAGATTTTCACACAGCACAAAAGAAAAGAGTGGATTTATACAGTATGTAACTGTAGTTGTTTTACTAAATTTGAAAAGCTAATTACTTGCTGTGCAGTGGAAATAAAGTAACACATTACTTTATAAAACAGAACTTCCAACAATCCTGAAAAGATAAGGTAGCTGGACAAAATAGTTAAACTGAGTATAAGTTATAAGTATCGCCTCCTGATTCCCAAAATTCCATTTTAATGGATTTAACTGGATAAAAGTAGAGCTAGTTTAGTCTTGCTTTGTGTTTGAGAAACACCTCTCAAAAGCTTTATCCTACTCATTAAATATGGCAACTCATAGTTTCAGCAACCCCACCATCACCTCCCACCACTCTAGGAACTGTATTCACTCAGTTTTGCAGTAACATAATTTCTTTCCACAGCAGCAGCAGCAGCGATGACGGTTTCTTTGTTCTCTTTGTTTTCCTGTCTCAGCCTGTGCAGAGTTTTCCACACCTATGTGAGTCAGCAGGATTGGCCTGAATGAACACTGCCCCCTATTGAGCCCTGGGGTGTACCACAAAGCTCATGACTTAGACCTGGGGGCTTGTGTAAGCCCAGAGGCACAGACAGAAAGTAAGATTTTTGGTTTGGATATCAGAGGAAACCTATAGTATTGGATGACATCAGGGCTCTATTAAGAAGCTGTTACTGTAGAAAAACTGTTTTTCTGCTCAGCCTCAGCTGTCAACAAGATGAGGAAACACATTAGTTCACATGCATGGTTGACAGACAACATGTCTGCCCAATAAAGGGAGAAAGAGGATAGCAAACACCTTAGCAACTGCAGAAAGTTGGGGGTTTGTTGTTAAATTAAAGGCCAGTTCGCTTCAGTGATTTCAGATTCACCTGACTTATCTATACTTCCCCATAGACAGTCTTTCACATGTTCTTTTGCAGAATGTTGACAAAAACCCTATTCAACCTAATAGGCTTGCTGTATTTGAACTGATCCTAACTTTACGGAGCATACACTGTATGACGCTAATGTTTTTACCAAGATGTATGACTTGATATAGCTTGAGGCAGTAACAAAACTCTGAATTTGCTGCAATCTTGTTATACTTAGTAAAAGTGACTATTTGTCACTTTGAACACACCCCATCACAAAAAGTGCACCACAACAAAATGTGACCTCTAAACCATCCACATGCGGAGCAGGGCAGCTACCAACAGTCCCCGGTACCTTGCTCAAGGGGACCTCAGTGATACCTGGGCTGGGACTTGAACCTGCATCCCTCTGATCACATGGACAAGTCATACATTGTAAAAACAATAAGTAAAATGGTGTCAGCAATAACGTACATTAATACCATGAGAAACATTATGAACAAACTGTAGATGGCAACAATTACCCAAATTCTTTATATAAAATGTCCCCAAAATGTCACAAACAGCCTCAAGAATGCTGATCTGGTATCAGTTTTGTGAGCATGGCCATCATAAATATGGAGGAATCTGATCCAAGATCAGTCTTGATTACTGCTTTTGAATATTAGCCCCAGTGTTCTCTGCTTGTTGGTATTAAGGTTTGCTAATTTTTAAATCCCACAGTAAGCCATACTACATCCTAAACCACACTGACAAGTCTAAATCACCTTAACAAAGAGCTGGATGTGGTTGAGCATGCTGAGATAACGTTTATTGATGCAAACACCAGCATAGCCTATTCAGATATTTATTCTTAAAAATAAGTATAAAAATCATTTTACAAAATAATTCTATGCTACAAATTCTAATTGGACCGAATGAAATTTTAGCTGGTATTTTGTAAAGCTTGGGATAACAGTAGCTAATACAGATGACATGTGTTGGGTTAGCATAGGTGGGTCAGTTGGCTTCACCAATAAAAAATGGGGTTAAGGCTGCAAGAAATCCTCGAAGGATCATATATTCAATGACGTCAGTCTCTCTGGAACATGGGTTCCTTACACTTTTGACGGTCAAGCCCATGACCTTGCCTCATAGGTCATTTCCACTCACTTGCCCCCCATTGCATTTGTAGAAAGGCTTGAGTAACAGGCCAGTTTGAGGCAGCTGTGGAGGATAAGGATATGTGAAGCATCCTTCCTCCCAGTCGCTGATGATAAACATGAGGAAGTGGGATGTGGGTGTGCCAAGAGGAAGTCACAGCCATCTGCGTGAGTGCTCCCTTCTAGGAGCATGTAGAGGAAACTGAGCCTCGATGTTGGGAAGCAGCTTTGCGCAATTGCCTTCCTCTGCTTTGCACCCTTAGATCTCACCTGAGGAGGAGCTTGGCATGTTAAACACTTTTCAGTGTGTCAGCTATGCAAAACGTGCTGTACTCTGACACAGGGTTGCATGAATGCTGGGTAAGAGCCAGGCTAATCCATCATATTGCTCATACTGCAGTATCTGTTGACATGCACTAACATGCAAACTAGTATAGTTAGGCATTTAGTGCTGTGAATTTTTTAGCTCATGATTAAAGGTAATATTTCAATAGTGTAAGGACATGGCCTGGGAAGCTGAAAGTAAACAATGCATTCTTGCAGGCATTCTTTCATTGAATTCAACCCCTTCTGCATGCACAGTAGTTCAGTGGTACATCCATTCAGCTTAGGCTACTGGTTGTACACTTGCCAGCCATAATTAATTTTCAAAACGCAAAACATGGAAGATACATTTGTCCCAACACTGCACAATGTGTTGGTAAACTATGCTAGAAGGATCAGGCCTATGCACATGCATTCTGAGAGATTTGGATTCAAAGGGAAAATGGACAACCTAAAAGTGAATACTGACTTATTTACAACAGCTGGCAGAAGGTATTTCCAGTGAGACAGCCTAACCAAGTTGTAGAGGTAAAGACAGCATGAAAAGACATGTCCAAAGACACTTAACGCTACTTCTTACAGCATAAATAATATATTGTGGTAGAGCATGATACTGGACCCCATTCCCTAGTGCTTCCTTGTCTTGATCCACGCAAAAAACAGAGCTAAATGTTGCTTCTGGTCTATATTTCTGAGATAATTTGAATAATTTGTACATTCTTTACACTACATTTATGATCATCTCACAATGCTTGAAATTAGTTAATATAAATTCTTTTTTAAAGCAAACATTATATTTGTTCACACAAATCTATTTTTATTGTAACACATTTAAAGGGCCACTTTCATGGAAAATGTTTCCATGCAGACTAAAAATTTAGATACATAAACTCACATAAACTACATAAATGGACCTCAAGAAAATGTAGGACACAGGCCATTTAAAAGTCTGCAGTCTCCTTACAAAGTACAAAAGTACTTAATCTATAAAGTGATTTTTTCTGTTTTTGTTTGGCTTTTACCTGATATATTCAATACATGTGCTGTTTGTGGAACTATTTATCTTAAATTGTGAAACTTTGAGGATCATGCTTATTGCCTCATCAGGAACAGAAGTCCTAAGGAGTTGTGGGCCAGACAGTGTAAATCACTGGTAGTGAAATGCATTGACTGAGCCTTCATGACATGGATACAATATACTTTAAAGATTATACAGTGAGTACATTCCTCCAAAACATTTTGAAATTTTTACAGTTGAAAACCTTACTAATACAGTGCCTACAGGCAAAGGTGATTATACTCCAACAAATGACAAATAATTGTCATTTTATAGTCATTTTAATAATTTGAATAGTAAAAAAACATCACATCAGATCAGAAACATGGAACGTTAGTACACCCTTACTTTTATTACATCTTCAAGTCCATAAAATTACAATCATGTTCAGGTGGAACCTGTCTTATTTAAACCAGACATCTAGGGTGTGGTATTGAAGAGTATGGTGTTATTATGCCAATATAAGAAGAATCTCACAGCATCTGTGAAGCATGGTGGTGTAAATGTTATGGATTGGGGTTGTTTTGGTACCCCAGGGATTGTGCAGATTGCAGTCACTAATTCAGGTATGAATTCTGTATCATATCAAAGAGGGCTTGAAGGCCATCTGTCTAAAAGCTGAACTTGAACCAGAGTTGGATCTCTCAACAGGACAAAGATCTTAAGCACACTAGCAAATTCACCAAGGAATGACTCAAAAATAAATAATGGAGGGGTTATGGAATGGCCTAGTCAAAACCTATATATTTGAACACCATTGTAATGTTGCAGGGGGGTTGAAAAGAGAATACATGTAAGAACACTCTCAAACATATTGGCATCTTATCTGTAGGTACTGTATTAAAGGGTAAAGTATTTGCTTGTTCAAACATGTTGAAAGGAACAACAATTTCCATGGGATGCACCATTTGTATCATCACTTTTGTATCTGTTTTATTTTTTCCCAACATAATTTGAAAACTCCTGCTGGCCTTAGCACACTGAAAAAACTACAATGAACTGGCCAACATTAATTTTGAATGCAGTCAAAATTTGACAACTGCTTGGCCCTATATGTCATACAAAAACAATCTATGATTTGTTGTTTTGCATGTCAGTCAAATGTCACCTTTCTGTCACAGCAGGCAGTTCTTGGCCATGCTATGTGATCAAAATTCTGGCTTACAAGAGTCCTACATGGATAAAAAAAAAAGCATTCATTAAATATCGGCAACTACATAAAACCTCTGAAGAGTTGTTCTATAACACTTCAAGTGTAACCAGATCCTGCCACTGAAATTACAGAATTTAGTCAAAAACCTGTGGGTGCTTTTGGAGGCAGATGCTCTAATTGAAAGTAATGTTTCAGTCTAGTTCAGATCAAAGAGCTGAAATCTTGGCCATGTTCAGCAGTAAAATGTTGCAGATGCAGAAAGTGCTCATGTAACAGCTGGCATCACATTCAGTCCATGCAGAAGTGTCCTGCTGAAAACAGCATCATATTTGAAAGATGCATAATTACTCAAGCGGAAATATTCCAGGGACGCTAATGCTAAGCTCAGGGATGAATCTTGCTTTTGGGTTGACAATGTGGGCTGTATCACAGGAAGTCCAGTGACACAAAGGATTGTGATTATTGGGTGGTGGTGGTGTCTGACTAATGATAGGCCTAAAACCAAAGCTACAATTAGTATCTTGTCCTTTTGAAGTATCCTTTGGGTGTATCTCGCTGCTGACAGTTTGATCAAGCCCGGCACTGCCTTGCAGGATGTCTTTAGTGCTGGCTTATTTTGGAACTTATGAGTATTAAGGGTACTGCTTAAAATAGCAGGTCCAATCAGTTTCAGCTGAATTGGCTTTGACTGTGATTCTTCTTCAGCCCGGTTATTTTCTGTTTCAGCGGCAATCAGAAAATTGCATCTAAGCCAGGGTTAAACAGGAAGAGATAGATGAGCAAAGGCAAGGCTGTGATGTAGTCTTGGGGGATAAGGAGGTGCAAACAGTGCTCTTGGAGAACAAGAATGACTATTAAAATTTAGAAAATGGTTCCAAACCACCAGAATGGAAGCCTTGCAGAAAATGTCAATAATGTGATAAAAGATGAGTCACTGTTTCACACACGTGTTGAGAAGGTAGGGTCCATGCTGTGGGCAGTTTACCGCTTGGGGTAGCCAAATTGCATCACAAATAGCTGATGGTGACTTAAGTGCAGGCAGACAGGGAGGCTGAATGGGCTGCAGAAAGCAGGGGGGCTGAGGGGTCTGCAGGGCAGGAAAATTGAAAAATGTTTTGAGAAAAAAATAAAAAATATAGATGAAGTGTATTTATTTATTTGCACCAGTCAAGATTATTTCTATAGCACTTTTCACAACTAATGTTGTCACAAAGCAGCTTTACAGAATCTGGGTCCGAGCCCCCAATGAGCAAGCCAGAGGTGACAGAGGCAGGAAAAACTTCCTTAGCTGTGGGAAGAAACCTCGGGAGGAACCAAGGCTCAAAAGGGGGAACCCATCCTTCTCTGGTCGACACTGGATAGCAGCTACAACAAAATATGACCTCTGCATTTAACCCATACCACATGCAGCAGCAGGCAGCTATCAACAGCAACCAGGGAGCAATGTGGTACCTGGCTCAAGGGTACCTCAGCGGTGCCCAGGCCAGGACTTGAACCTGCAACCTTCAGATCACAAGTGCAATGTCCTAACCACTAGGCCACCACTGCCCTATGTAACAGATAGCTTCTCAATGCTGCACAAAACACAATTCTGAGTGGTCCATGAATGCATAATAAATTAAGTTTTGCAATCTAGAGAGTTTATCAACTTATCGATTCTCCATGTTTATTTAACATAACTCCACAAGAACCTCAGAATTACTACCGCTCCACAGAACAGTGTGTTTTCTGCAATGGTGCTTTTGATATGCATCATACACAATCATAGCGTTGCCGTCTGTCACTCATTCCATATATGCAGTAGAAATAAATTTCATGATTCAGTCCAGCAATTTTAGTGTGAGAAACATGTTTGTGTCTCATGTTTACAAACTTTTGTATTCCTGAGTTTTTAATGTTGAGATAATGACATAACTGAGATTGTTAACTGGTCTGGTGAAGTGCACAACTGACATAACTGACCTAGCTATCTAGCTATGTATTATTTTAAGTATCAGTCAGTGAACATTTTTCTTTTTGCTTGTATGGAATTCACCTATCATTGAAAAAATTCAACAAACACATTTTTACAGTTTGTGCTAATAATGGTGAGTTAGTATACTGCTAAGTAAAGTTCCATGGGCTTCATTGTTTGTTGTTGCACTAGGGCACTGGGGCCCTGAAGGCTTATGTGGTCAGTCAAGCGGTTTGACTTTATCTGTACCTGCAATACAAAGTCACTGACTGATGACTGTATTCAGTAATCATGTCTGATGGTAGTGGTGTCATTCTGAATTACAATGTCCACATCCACAGGTTATAAAGGGTCATTGAATAACTGAATAGTCTTTGATGCAGAAAATTGTGTTATTTTCATAAATGACCATTTTAAAACTTACCCTGGCTTGCTGGGCACCTTAACAACATAAAAACCATTAATACCCCTGATTCAGTTGCAAACGTTTAGGAAATGATTCAGTGATTCACAACAGACATATTAGATCATGGCACTATTGATAAAACATAGCGTAGACCGGTATGCCTGTATATTTGATATTTTACACTGAAATAATAATGCATTAAATGAACCTGATTCAAACACATCAGTGCATTTTTGCACTCCTTGTAGGGGGCACAGACAGTGACTCAGTGGTGAGCAGTGGGAAAGTTGACAGCAGAAAGGCCATAAATAGAAGCCCCCACTCTCTCCTAAAAAAAAACACTTGAGCAGCATTTTGGTTTACCCTTACGGGCTTAATAGGATGAAGGGTTATTACTCACCTGTGGCATGGCTTTGTGTGATGGAAAAATCAAAGCAATGAGATATGCGCAATCAGCTTTTTACTACAATCAAAATAATAGGATGGCTTCTGAAAAGCTTATTTGCTTTCTGAATTGCTTTGGAACGCTAATATGCTTTTGCAATGTGAAGCAACACTCTAGATCCTTGTCAATATTCAGCTCTATGTTGCACACAGAGATGTAAATTGAATAGGCACGAAGAAAATCACTCTTCCCTCTGTTGGCTTGGAGGGGTTGAATCTACTGAGCAACACAGCGCTATAAAGAGCAATATCATAAAAAAGATTTACTATATTTGATGATCACATATTTCTTATGCTGAGTGAGCTGAGAATGCAATTAGATTCAATTCAATTCAATTTTATTTCTATAGCGCTTTTTACAATGGATGTCACAAAATTGCTTTACAAAATCTGTGTTCGAGCCCCAAATAAGCGAGCCAATGCAAGGGAGGCAAGAAAAAACTTCCTGATTTTTTGGTATGGTTGTTCACATTATTTTTTAAATGTAACCAAAATCATTGAAGTCCACTTTTTGGTTTCATTTATAAGTTGGTGTGCATTAGAAGCAAATGAATTCAGTAGATAGCTGACTAGATAACAAGGATGAGCATAAGGTGAAAGAGAGCCAAATATTATTTATTGCTTTTTGTGGACCAACGGCTTCTACTTCTTTACAGAGTTGGAGTGGATGTCACTAAGACAGATTTCATCAAAAATTTCAGGATGTCAAGGGCTACTTTTAACTGGTTACATTTTGCTTGTACGGAAGAGTCGCCCCAGTTATTTGGGTCAATTGGGGCTCTTTGAAGGAAATGTTTCTTATTCTGACTCATCACTTTATTCATTTATGAAACTTTTCCATCCTAATGGGGATGACTTCTTTCAGGATGACAGTGACCATATCCAAAGGGATCACAGGGTTACTGGATAGTTCAGAGTATAAAAATTATATAAATCATAAGCTACAAACTTCACATTCTTCAGAGGTCAACCCAACTGAAGCCCCAGTGGGCAGTGGTGACCTAGTGGTTAGGACACTGCCTTTGGGCCCTGAAGGTCGCAGGTTCGAGTCCCGGCCCGGGCACTACTGAGGTACCC
>JBBPDA010000037.1:13332430-13347408 GCA_037974385.1 Arnoldichthys spilopterus | reverse complement strand
GGCAGAACTGCGTGTAGCACTTGTGGAAGAGTGGAACGCATTGCCTCAGGACAACATCATGAGGCTAGTAAGGAGCAAGATATTATACTAATGAAATATTAAACTAATGAAAATGGTGTTTCTTTTCATACTTTATTAGTAATATCAAAGGGAACTTTTACATATTTCATTAAAATTCAGAGCAAATAGGAAAAGCACTCATGCAAATAACAATATCCCTAACTTATTGTGAGTATATATATATAGAAAATATTATTGAAAGTGACTATTTGTCATTGTGAACCCATCACATGTGCACACATGGAGCAGTAGGCAGCTATCAACAGCGCCCAGGGAGCAATGTAATGGGATGGTGCCTTGCTCAAGGGTACCTCGTGGACCTTTTGGTCCCAAAAACAATGTCCTAACCACTAGGCCACCACAGCCTAAACACACATTAGTGTCTGTTAGCAGCATTAACCTTGTTGCTCCAGCACTAAAGAGGTAAGTTTTGAACACCAAACACTGACTACTTCTAGGCTCAGAACAAAACAACAAAAAAGAGATCCAGAATCCATCCAACATCAGTACCTGACCTCACTTCTGCCAGATTATAATGAAATGTAAACAGCAATGCTCTAGCATTAAATGTGTCTAATTTAAATAAATAAATAAATAAATAAATAACTCTCCTGCTAAACTGCTGCTTGCCTGATCTGTAGCTTGAGGCCTTGCTAAATACACTGGTAAAGGTGGTTAGAATCTGGATCCACTTGACTACCAAATGGATATGAAAAAAATATTTTCAACCATTTAGATGCAGTTGCTGTTTTGTTTCAATGTCTTTGTCTTCTTTAATTCCTGTCAGATTTGACACAGGAAGTGCATCACTGCCTCCCACCAGTTTAATCTATGTGGCTTCTAAAGATGAAAATGATGCATGTGCTCAGTTGCATAGACTGCTGAGAAGTGAGATCCAATCACAAGTGATCACTTAAGACACACATAGAGACGTACACTAATGACTGGTGTGATTAAAAGTAATCAGACCTGTTTGTTTTTGATTGGTTCACCCAGGACGCATGTTACTAATAGGTGTGAACAGGGCCAAAGACTCCTCAACTGGCTGCTGTTTCAGTGAGACCAGTGACTAAAGTGCCATTCACATTTAAATGTGTGGGAAAGTGATGAAAAGTGTATTATAATTTTATTTTAGTAATATATTCACCTAAATATTTTGCTTTTAACTTTTATCTTTACCTTTTTAAAAAAATCTTTTATATATTTTAATTTGTTTTGCTTTGATATGTAAGAGCAACTGTTTGATGGGTGCCTGAGAATTGTGTGGAAAGGTGTGGAAACAGTCATAATATATATGTTTTTTTTAGGTTTTGGCTGTAAACAGTTAAACTGATCATAATATAAAGGCCAACAGCAAACCCCGTCATCTCCTAAAAGCATTTAAAGTGAAAAACTGCTGAAACACTCCCAGTAGTAATGTCTATGCCCTGAAGATGGCTCCTCAACAAGAATTACAATTCACGTTTCTGTGATTAGTGAAAAAACTGCATTATTATTCATTATTCTCCCAATGTCAAAAGTGTGTGAAATGAGCAAGAGAATATAGCGGAATAAACTGAGATGCGTCTTAGCAGTGCAGTGCGGCCTTGGGGCCCTGTGAGATTTTTCGCCCATTAGTTCCGCACCATGATTCGAAGAGACACGAGGCACGTGTGCACCTCTCCGAATCCCCGTGAACTAATCAGAGCAGAGATCATCGCCGTGCAAACAGCCTATTAAGGAATAAAGGCTGCACTGTACACAGTGAATAGCTGGCATCGGTACAAGCACAGTGAAGAGAATATATTTATTGTTGTTGTTTTCCTTAGAATTTCATGCAGCCTTTATTCTTCTATAAAAGTTATTGATTTCATTAAGTTGCATGAAGACGGAGCGAGGGGCTTGTTATACATGGTGGTTACCTCAGTCAGAAGAGATTTGGTGGATCTTTCCGCAGCCATGCTCTGCTGCACCCCCACCCAATTCTCCCATGATTCCCTCACAAACAGACACGGCTGCTGGAAAGCAAGAATTTGTGCCCATCTATTAAAACGTGACACCTGCTCCAAAGATACCAGAAATATATTATGGTACAGTTTATTTCCTCATTGGCCAGCTGCTTCAGTTACTTAAGCTGCTCCTATTGTATTAAATGTGTCTTTAGAGTCGGTTTTAAGCACAAGTGTGTCAAATGTATTGTCCATAGCAATTATGTGATAATTATAATATGCTACAAATGCAACAGAGATCAAGCTAAAAGACACTGGTGTAGTCCCTTAATGTAAGTCCCCTAACTGAGAAAGCAGCTAACCGTTAAGGGCCCATATAATTGAAAAACATTTTTTTTCACTTTTTTTAAAAATAGAATTTAATATAAGATATAAAAACCACTGATGTTTCACTTTTTCCATACAAGATTTACCCCAGAGTCCATGCAGTCCATATTTTGAAGATGCAAGGACAGTGTGTTGTATGTTTCCATGATGTCACAATATGTCACCAGTGCATTTACATATATCCTCCTATTCAGCCTATAGCAGTTTCGCCCCACTTATTCATGATAAAGAAGAAATTCTCCAGCTCCTGCTTTTTGAACAAGGCACAATACAGAACAGGCTATCAGAACAGAGGTCATCACCCACATCAGCATTGGCACAGCAGCATAAATAGCCTGTTTAAATGTGAGAGGTTGGAAATGTCCATCTGAAATGAATAATGACTGTTACTTCTACATAAAACCACATAAACTTCATAGGTTGACCTCAGGAGAAAAAAGATTTAAGACAAAAATGGGCCCTTTTTCACATGACAGCCACGCTGCTGTTCTATATATAGACAGAAAAAAGCAGAAAATAAAAAATGAGTAGGCAGTTTAAAAGGTTTAGCTTTGTATACATGGCTGTCCAATTCCACACGTTTGCCCAAAAAGGCAGAGTGCCAAATTATTGTTGTGAAAAAAACTGTAATTTGGATTGTTACCTGCGAACCTGCCTATTTAAAAACTTTACCATAGTCCATAGCCCAAACATTAAAGAAATAAATGACACCTCTCTCCTGGAATGAATCTGCCAAATATCATAAAAAGTGAAAAAGGTTTAGTATCACCATAACCCTTTTAGATATTTACTCATTTCTATGGCTATAAACTGTTTAGGTTTTCATTACATTGATGATAGTGTGTTGCAAAGTAATCTGGCCCTTTGGTCAGCATTGTTCCCATAGAAACTTTATTAGTTTATCATTTGGAAAATGATATTTGAAATCTATGATCTGTTATTATTTGATGATTATATAACCATACAGGAAATTACCTGCAGGGCTTCTGTGTGTGTATATGTGCTCAGTTTTGTAAATTGTGCTAATTTATGGTCCATAACCTACAATGACAGGACCTTGTTTTCAAATTGAAGTTGTTAAATGCAAAAATTTGGTAACACTTTATCGAAGGTTAACATTCAAAAGGCTATGTGAAGTCTACACCAGCCTATAATGCCACTGACAACCTACACCTAATAGCCATAACATTAAAACCACCTTCCTAATATTTTGTAGGTACCAAAACAGGCAGGTACTAACTACTGCAACGCTTCATAAGACCTGCCGTTGCAGAGATGCTCTCAGATCTAGTCATCATATGGTGGCCCTTGTCAAAGTAGCTTAGATCATTGCATTCACCCTTTTTTTCCACCTTCAGCACATCAAATTCAAATCAGCCATAACAAAATAATGAAAGTTATTTACCTCATCTGTCGGTGGTTTGAATTTTGTGGCTGATCAGTGTATATAGACTTTTTAAAGGCTAATAAAGGCCTTTGTCATCCCTTAACATCCATTGTCATTACACATTTTGGGAAGGGAACTGCCAAAAGCAGACTAGTGACAGTTGCTGGAATAAACCTTTGGGTTTTATGCAGGTTTATGTCAGTTGTTATAAAACACTTATATAGATGTCATGCAGTCTTCAGTGAAGTGTTGCCAGCGTTTCAATACAATATAGAAAGTGGACATATGTAGCCTTTGGCCTAACATCCTGGCATTGTATTAAAATAAGCCTATGCGTATGTGTGTGTGTAGGCCAGAGGAGGAAAAGGTGTGGGTTTGATCCGTTGGGTGGACAGTGGTTTCTGCCGGCTGTACTGCTTCCTGGGATGTTGTTTGCCGTCTCATTTTCTCACCTTGCTCCTGTTTGACTTATTATAATGGAATGCCGGAGCAAGGTGTGGCTTTCCCCTTCCAGCAAGCACATGAAGGGGAGAAAAAAGAAGGAGAAAAAATGCCTTCGGGAATTCCTGTATGAAGGAAGCCCAATCCCAAAACAAACGATGAAGCCAATCCACACACCTCTCCTGCCAACACCTTAAAGGGTCAAGCCTCGGGTTATTCCTCAAGACATGTTTTCTTTGGAGATAAGATGCTTCTTGCGAGTGGCTGTTGATGTGGAAACCACGGCAAAGAGCCAAATGGCTTTCTCAGCTGAATAGTACAGGCAAGCTATCCGCCCTCCCATTAACACAGGCCAGTTAAAATAAAAGAAGCCCTGTCCTGCGTGCAATGCTTGAGCCCAGGCCAGCTGGTGAACTCCCTTTACCGCTCCAACTTTCCATCTGAACCGTGTGCAGTATTTCTTCCTCCAGCAAAACAGACACATTTGATTTTTCCATGCTCTGTTCGTTTCTTCTGTAGCAAACTTTACAAAAAAGTGGATGAAATGAAATGACCTACATCCAAGTGTTCACCAGAATACATTTAAAGTTCATTATTTATTTCAAATTATGCCCATTTTATATGTGTGTCAAAGGTCACACTGATAGATAGATCACATGTGTGGTCATACATAATCCAGTTCAACAGCATTGCATTATAGACTGTATGTAGTGCAATTGTAGTGGTCCAATCTGAATAATATTTTGACAAACATTTACTATTTTTACATATTCTGAAAAATGTTCTCATGCAGATACAAAAAATTTCTTGTTCAATTAAATGGCATTTGTCAGCCATTATCACACATTTCATTCAACCTAAGGATAAATTGTAGCACCCAATTTCTGTCAAAATTTATAAATATAAATATTAATTACTGTTTTTTTTAACAAAAGAGGCTTGTCATTGTTGAACACAATCAATCACACAAAGTGCACCACAATAAAATGTGACCTCTGCACGTAACTCAATACATGTGAGCAGTGGGTAGCTGTGAAAGCCTTCTGGGGAGCTGTGAAGTGGGATGACACCTTGATCAAGGGTACCTCAGTGGTATCCAGGGTCAGAACTTGAACCTTTGACCTTCTGTTCACAAGGGCAAGTGTCTACTAGGCCACCACTGTCCACTTCCTCAGATTTGAATCATCATTTTAACCAGCTCCTTACTCCAAATGTTACTTAGCAGCAGCAATAATGTTAGACAGTCTGACATTCAGCAAATGACTGACTGAAAATGATACACTGCCGTCACTTATTTGGTGACAATATAAGTGGCCTAAACTTTTAGAATTGTTTGGTTAAAATATTTTTCTTAAATGTTTCCCCTAATTTAGCCATTTCCAATGTCCAGGACTCTCACACTCACACAATACCAACAACAAGTTCAGTTATGTTAACCTACAAGTGCTCAGCCCAGCTAGCAGCAGTGGGAAGGTCATCCTACCCACTCAGAGGGAGCAAAGCCAATGGTGCTCTTGGACTCTAAAGACCCATGGATGGCTGTGGCATCACCAGGAATCAAATTTGTGATCAGGCCAATGCATAGAGATTTTTTCCACTCCAGCACCCCCCAGTGTGTCAGGATAATATACCACAAATGTGGCATAAATGGTTGTATGTCACTTATTTGTTTATGACATTCATTTATGACATGTTGAGGCAATTTTTATTAAATTCCGTGGTTTCATTTGGAAGTGGCTTGAAGGTATTACAAAAACCCAGATCTTTGAAAAAGAGGATTGCACTCACAAATTTGAAAGCATAACTAATGAGGTCAGTGATGCTAACCTAGCCAAGGGCAGCTGCATTACAAGACCCCCTGCCCTTAGCTGCGAGTTGCCAACTGTGTAATGTAGGTGTGACGCAAGTGGTCAATCGAAGTTGGTGGGGGCACATTAAAACCAGTATTGGCTTTGTGTCATGTAAGTAAGCTAGTGCTAGTGCAGTGGCAAGTTCATCTGTGCTGTTAACACAGTACTTTCACTCAGTAATCCCACTCTATCTCTCACTATTCTTTTCATACATGATGCGGTAGCTCTCTGGATATTGTGTATTTGAATATGGTATGAAGGATTGCGAGGAACCTTAGACTGTAGTGCTGTTGGGGAGAGAAAAGTAATAGATAAAAAGAAGAGAGATGCAAGGAGTGTGTTCCCATGAATTCTTTAGCACCACTCTGCACAGGCTCACAGATGTGTGGAAAGCACCCGAATGCGTTTGATCCTCTGACTCATAGATAAGTCTCACATTCGTGGCGTGACTTTCAAGAAATTTCACTGCAGTTCAGGTGTAAATCAGATTTGAAGGTGTTAGAATGTGCTTGACAGTGAACCCTTGCAAAATGCACTCTACAAATAAAAATTGATATATATTACACTGATGTGCTTAATGGTTAAAATAAAACATACCTCTAGACTCTCTGCCAACATATACAATTGAAATCTGCAGTTGTCTGGTGCCACAGTGACATACAACATAGGAGTGTCCTACATCAAGGCCTCACATTTCAGATATTTTTTCCCGCAGGGGTCAGCATCCCCACTGCACCATTAGCCTGGTAAATGGTGTAGAACTGAATGTGCTTGGTTCACTACTCACTACATAGGCCTTGCAAAGAAATCTGGGCATTTGGAACAGATTGTGAAAGCCACACATGTTGTACATCAAAAATTTAATTAAAATAACATTTTAAATTAAAGAAAAACAAACTGGTTCACTAAACCTTGGTTAACAGATTCAACTGTGAAAAGTTTCATTTAGCCTCAGTTTGTACACATTTAGCTTACAGCTACATAAATGTGCACATAGCTTCAATATATTTTCATCCTCTATATTGTATATCATGTAGAAATGAAATGCCATTGGTATGATTGTCATTGATTTCAGTGGCCAATCATTTACCCTCCAGGTCCATTTAGGCAACTTCTTGCTAGAATATTTTCAGTCTAAATAAAACATTATTTTAAATTTAAATTAATTTTACATTGTCCTCTTTGGCTGTGAAAAAAGTCAGCAGCAGTCTTTAGAAAAAATGGAAAATTGCACAAATTCTTTGCGGTTTAAGGTTTTAACCCTTTTAGTGCATTCATATTTCATAACATCCACAAAGTAATAACAGCTTAACTCATGGGAAAGCATAGACTTTGATCTGATGAAGATTATGGTGTAATGTAAAATTTTGTTCTGTAATTTTGACAATTTTTCATGGTTTTCTTCCCTATGAGTTGAAGTACAAGCTAATATTCAGTTACCATCAGCCCTGTTACCAGCCTCTTTGCAGCCTATAGGTAACAGGAATAAGGTTAATTCTGATATATCTAAACTGACAAACCACTGTTTCTGCTTTTAGGTACAGTCTGCTGTGTTTAAAAAAGCATGCTTTAGAAAACTCTGCAAACATATGAACTTTGATTACTTTCTAACATTAGTACAGACTATGATGTTAAGATGTGGACTCTAAGGTACTTTAGGACCATTACTGTGGAGAGGGCATAGGCCAAGAAAATGAGCTTACATATACAAATGCTTGAAGTAAGCCCTGAATCTCGTGACATCCTGCCATTTCCAGTCTTTAAACTTTTCCTGTCTTATCTCTCAAATGCTAGGGCTTGTACCCTCTCTCCAACTGTTTAAAGACGTCATAGACTGCCCTGCACTTAGGGAGGAGTGTTTTCTCAAAGAGCTTCCATGCCCCAGCTGACCTAGAAACAGGAAATTGCAATCAGAGACCATCAGGTGCTCTGTACTTACCGTTACTGCTGATAAACACTGTATGCATATGTATGCATGTATGTTTTTGTGGACACAGGCTTTCATTGTCTACCTTCTGCAGCAGAGTAATCTCCTTTTGAAACCACACACAAATAAAAGAATCAGTCAGAAAAGCCTTCTGTATGTTGTCTGGTTAAACAATACTGTTTAAAGAAAAATGTATAGTTTAGTCAAACATCCTAATATAGCTTACAGTAGCTAAAATTACACTGAAGATAGTAGGCTTTGGGATCGACTGCGGCAGTCTTTAAAATTACTATTGAAATGGATGTTGAGTGTTAAATGTAAGTGTATTAAATTGCATTGCACTGGGCTTTAGAATTAAGTTATTAGCATAATAGATGTTAGCATATTCATTTTCAGCAACATTTTCATTTTTGACTAAACCTTAACATCAATTATTCTAAGCTTCTTCCACCTATGCTTTTCCACATTAAATTTTTCCCTGCAACACTCCATTCTTTAGGTTAATGCCACTTCACTGTTTTCACTCTTTCCTCCATAAAACATTTGTTCCTCACTACTCAAACCATTGCTTCCAAGGCTCAGGATGTAACGGTCCATTTCACACTCTAATCGTTAGCCCATTGGGCCTAATAGAAATGCATGCATGCATAAAAAAAAAAACATGCATAGAGCATGAAGATGAATGGCCACTAGATAACCTCTCAAATCATGATACAAGAAAAAAAATTCAAGTAGTTCACGCCTTCTCTTTGGGGCATTCAAGCATGTGTTATGAGGTCCTTAGTCAAATTAAGAAGTGGAAAACAACTTAAGCCCATACAGCTGGGTGACAGGTGGAAAACAAGCAACAGAAATTCAGTTGTGGCTCGTTTAATATGTTCCACAATAACAAGGATGAACTCTGCATATGACAAATATTCCTTAGACCACCTCAGCAGAAGCATCAGTGCTCCAGCCACAAATGCATACTTTTAAGGCAAAATTTGGACAATTTTTTTTAAACAGGGACAAAAAGATTCTCATTTAACCTAATACATTAAGTCTGGGCATTAGATTAGCTACAGTGTGTCCATTTTCAAATGCTAGGCTACAGAGTTGGGCTATGTTATTGTAGCAAATCCTAACTAGACCTGAATTTGCAATCATGCTAAAAGTATTGAAATTTCATAACAAAAAACACTCAATCTAGTCCTAACAGTGGTAATACACACGCTAACTGTCAATCTTGTTACATCAACTTTCAGATGCCCATGCTGGCTAGCAGTGATAGGGGAGTGAGAGAGGATCGTTCTATTTGCCAAAAGAGTGAGGGTCTGCTGAAAACCTAGGAATCTAACTCGTATCTTCTGAAGAATGGGTCAGTTTATAGAGAGTTGCACCACTTGAGAACTGTGGCATGGAATTTTTGCCAACACTCTGTAAAGCATGTCCAAATTGCTATGATAAAAATGCATTTTTGGGCAGAGTATGGACAGGCCAGTTAAACAAAAAATGTAGAATGCTTAGAAGGTTTACTTGCAAAGGAAAGCAAATGGAACAGCTGGGGTCTTGGCTAGGCTTCACTGGGCCACTTGGCTGCTGTAAAGGAAGTTCTGTGAAAGGATGAGAGAGGAGGAGAGGGGGTGGGCTGGGCAGAGGAGGTGGGTGGGAAAGGGCTTGTGGGGGTTGTTTCCTGAAAAGGCAGCTGAACGCTGCAAACAGGCCAAGAAGCGCACTGGGGAAAGTGTGGCGGGGGCTTCCTACCGGAGAGAGCAGAGTGTGGAGAACAATACTGTGAATCGTTGCCAACACCCACACAGCAGGTCCCTCCGGAGTAACCTCCATCCATCAGAACTGGCCTGTTGTTGGACAGCATGTCCACCAAAATGAAGTGAAATCATTTTTGCGCTCATCAAGAATCAGCTTGCTGGATAGGGGGTGAGGCAGGGGAGTCTTTACACTCAGTTCTTGGCTGCTTTCAGAGGGTGTGAACCACCTCCACCACCTCTAATTAAACACATTTGATAAGCGTGAGGAAAAGCCTGACACCACTAGCAGGAAACCTCACCCTCTTATGCATGTACAGCAACTGTGATGAAGGTGTTAAAGTATTGCCTCAGTGTAAATACTGTTGAGCATTAAATGGTTTGAACTGATGAAACAAGGTGCTCTGAAAGTTAAAGGCCCTGGCCAAAATAAAAAAACATATATAGCTATTGCATTGTTGTAAACATGCTAACTGCATCCTATAGCAGTGCCAAAGTAGTCTCTGGAGTGAGATGTTCTCACTGAAACCCCCATCTAATGCTGTATCTTTGAAAGAACTACAACTGCTTTGGAGTGAACAGTTGTATTGATTTAGGAAGGACGAGCTAATGTTGCTGCTGGGAAGCTGAATATCTTATTTCAGACATATAACTATTGTAATAGTCAGTGTTGGGGAAGCTAGTTTGAAACAATAGTTTGCAAAAATAATAATATAAAATGCATTATACTGGTGGAAGTTGAACTACAGCAAAGGAACCCTTCACACTACTTTGTAAAAAATGCATATACAAATAATAAAATACTTTATATAAAAACATGCCAGCAAAATGAGTGTAGGCAGGTAGCCAACTAGAAGGGCAGGCACTGCTTAGGGGTCAATAAGAAATTGCCTGTGCATGTTCACACCAGTCAGGTTACGGATATAAGGTCAGAGGATAGCGCAATGATTGTAAAGAATTGATAATATAAAAAAGGTTTGTAGTTTTTATGGGAAAAGACATTGGCGCCAATGTTTGCTATTATTTATTAGCCTATAATTCAGTGGCTAGGCTGGTCACTGGTTGACAACACAGGGATTTTTAATGGTTGCATGGTGTATTTGAATGTTGAATAAAAGATGAATATTTGTGAAAGAACACATACAATTCTGAAAAAATTCATGTTATATATAGAGTATTGCAAAACACACCTTTAAGTATAAAAAATGCTAACATAAAACAAAAGTGAAGCTTCTTGGAAGCACTATGGCAAATTATGTTGAAGTAGCTAAGAATGCTAACAATTTGTTAGCATCATCTCATTTGCAAAGTTCTACCTTTACCTACCAGCTTCTTTCGTTATGACTAATGTTAGCATTTTAGGTTATGCATACCTTTTTTATTCCAAGAAGGAAAGGTAACCACCACACAGACAGCACCACACTGCAAATGAGAAGCCATTAACGTGACTTGCATTATAAATGGCTGTGGTAGGATTATATATATGCAAACAGAAGACTGAGAGGCATACAGAGGCCAAGCTCATGGGTCTCCTTTGACTTAACACAGTTTCCATGCCTTGAGCGATTTATTTATATCCTTCCACTCTAAGCATGCCTAATTTGTATTTCCTCTGTGTTGCTTTTGTCTCTAGAGTGCAGGTGACGACAGTTGAAAGTTGTTGTTTCCTTACAGCCAAAACACATGACTGTCAACATGCTAGCTAAATCTTTCCAAACAAGTTAGGGTTAGGCCCGTCACAGCCAAAATATTTTAGCTGGGGTGTCGTGTAAATAATAGTTGTTAAGTGTTAATTGCAGTTGTGTTTATCAGCCATAACATTAACACCACTGACAGGTAAAGTGAATAACACCGACTCTTTGTTTTTATAATTAAAATGGCACCTATCAGGGGGTGGGATATATTAGACAGCAAGTGAACAGTCAGTTCTTGAAGATAATGTGCTGGAAGCAGAAAAAATGGGCATCTCTAAAAAGAACCTTATTGTGATGGCTAGACAACTGAATCTCCAAAGTTTTGTGGTGGCTGAAGAAACAAAACAAAAATGTTTGTTCTGTGAGCATACAAGCATTGTTATCATTCACTATATAGGTAATAAGCAAACAGACTTTACTCCAAACTGCCCAAGACGTTGCAAGATCCAAGACACGGGTCAATAACGTCATCTTTGTCATTTTCATTTTGATTTATTTAAAATGATGAATGTGCATCCAATTTACTTGCAGCTTTTTGCACTGTAATATGATTATTAATTTTAACTACTATAGGAAATGAACATGATCATCTTAAATATCTGGAAATGATTGAAATAACTGCAATTAGATCATTGTGACATGCTTATTTATAGTATTGGGTAAGTACATTCTCTGAACTTATAAAGAAACTGTTTTCTTTTGCTAATCAATAAATTTACTTTTTTTAACTAACTAAAATATGCTGGAAAACATTATTGATTAAATACAGTATAATTGTATTGTACATACAGTATAAGTCAATAAAATATCCTTAGAAACCAATTTCCTTCATTAGCTGTATAGAAGGCCACGTCAGCTGGGCCTAAACAGTGACACCTGGTTTATTTAAAGCAAGCTTGTGCATTTTCCTTTCTACAATAACATCAGTTTTATACAATCAGAACAACTTCCTCCTGAGCTTTCCTTGTCATACGCAGGTGTATAAATTTAGATCAAGCCGGTCACAAATTCTCAGTATTGTCCTCTAGACTTGTTCTCCGGGGAAGGATGCAGTGACTGTGTAGCTGGAATGCGCTTCACAAGCAGTGTGCGCCACTGGTCACGTTCTAATGGTCAGTGCCACAAAGTACACGTACACATGGATGCTGCAAGAGCATCAACACGTGTGCTTATTTTTAAAAAAGTGTTATTACTGAAGAGTGTGAAAGCCATCTAAAGAAAACTTCATAGTTCAAGTTCAGGCTACTTCAAAAGAATTAAACACAGAACGTCATAGTGAAACTGAAAAAAGCTCACGCTTTCAGTATGAACTGGACTTTAGGGTTCAGGGATGCTTCAAGGAACAAATCAGCTGGCACAAAATGTGGAGCAACACCTTTTGTTGCACCAGAAACCTGCGACTGGATCTTGAGCAGGATTTTGTTTCTAAAACATTTGTGGGATTTTCCGTAGATCCCATTACCAAAGTGAAATGATGGCAAAATGAAGGCAGTTTCTAGCCACTGTAGCTGACCTCTGACCCCCTTCCAAAAGGCCTCAGGAAGCCTTCAGACTATAAACAAATATGCAAGTTCTACATGAATGGTCATTTAACATATCTTCTCTGTAACTTGTCAGGAGAAGACAAAACCGCTCCTTACTTGTACGGTAATGGAAGAACATTTTAGAACAATGATTTTGGAACATTTCTATTGGTCTGTTCATCATGAAAGCTTCACACAATGTGTTGATGCACAAAAATATTAAACAAAAAATGTATTTACAGAAACTAGAAGACAAGATAATTTAAAAAAGGCCTCTATATCAAAGAACTAGTCCTAACTAAATGCCAGTTTATACTTCTGTACAGAATCAGAAGGTGTAGCTACAATGTAGATGCAGCATAACCACATACTTTTTTGCAATAGCTTACACATTAACCTGACTCGCACCTCCCCAAAAAGGTCACTATGCATACAAAACATTTAACCCAAAATTTCTCATGGTTGTTCTTTAGATGTTCTTGTTATAAGATCATACCTGGCCTTAGGAGACTATTTCACCCCTTAATCTCTGACACCATTGACACTTTTATCTGCTTTGAATAAATGCATTCTCATGACGGTGCAGTTCACCCTACCCATAGACAAGGATAATGGAGGTCAAGTACGTAATGCTAAATTGAAGGGCCCTCTCCATGCTCTGCATTCATAAGTGCCATCAGTGTTCTCTTTAAGAAGCTTACCCAGTCAGACCTCTCAGTTGGCAGCCAGCTAATTACACTGTCCTCCTCTGTCTCTGCTACACTTTTTAATCTGCTGGAGCACTCCCGCTTCGCATTTCTGCAAAAGACATATAAGAGCGAACTCTTGCTGCCTGGACTCTCGTTGCCTGATTTTACAGAACATTGAAATAGTGCAAAGTTGTGATTTGAGAATGAACTGATGATGCCTTCCTCATCAGGATCATATTGCAGCATAGCAGCTGCAGTCTCCCCGGTATGTCTGACGGAACCTGGTAAGAGTAAGAGTGAGCACTCTGAAGGACACTTCATTAAACACAGTATTGAATGGAGTGTGTGGAGGGGCTCTGAACAAGTGATTGACACTCAACATCTTTTCATACCTTTTTGTGTCAACGGCAGGCTGTTTGCTATGCCGTACACGCGGCAGTCATGCCGGAGGCCGGCCCCCGAGAGAGGCGGTTTGTCTGATTGGCCAGCGGGGGGGTGGCAAGAAGGGGAGAGGGGGGAATGGAGGAAGTGAGAGGGGCATCAGTAGTCAGCTCACGTCAGCTAGTCTGCGCAGCAACACAGCAAAGCAGTGACGTCAAAGACAGCCTCTTCACCAAAGGTAAAGGACTTTAATTCCTCACTAGGAGTCCTGGGTGCGATGGGACTGTCTGGCTCGGGGAAAAAAGCTTTCTTATTATCAGGATAAAAAAATGGATTCTCTGCCACTGGGGAGGATACAAAGATTTTTGATTTTCTTCACTAAAAAAAATAAAATTTCTTATGCCCAGCAACTTGTAGCACCACCCAGGCACCTTTAATTAAAAAAGGGAGGGACATCTAAGCCTTAAGTGAAGTAAAAGTATGCAAAGAAAAGAAAACTAATAAAAAAGTCATCTTTTTAAGCATCACAACTACTGAAAACCCTTGAAAATATGAACAAAATCACTGACTTATTTTTTCATTACTCCTTTTCAAAAATGTAGGAGCTCTTCTTCTGGCCATTCTTTCATTGATTAGGTAGTACATCATAGCAAGGGAAAGGTCAGAAGATTTTTAAATCGGGTAATGAAAACATCTCACCAGTCAATTAAGATGTTTTAAACAACTGGAGCAGTGATGACCTTTCCTTGCAATTATATGTTGGCCCTGTGCACATGTTGAAGATGGTTAGAGAGGCAAAACTTCCTCCATGATGAGAGGTGGACAATCACAGGAGTTGTTTGTATCCTAGGGCTAAGAAGCCTTCACAGCTACAATTAAATACCACGTCTATGTCAAGTCAAGTCAAGTCAAGTTTATTTGTATAGCGCTTTTTACAACTGACGTTGTCACAAAGCAGCTTTACAG
>JBBPDA010000037.1:13316697-13332330 GCA_037974385.1 Arnoldichthys spilopterus | reverse complement strand
ACAGGGGGGACAAGAGAAATAGGCAAGAGGGAGAGATGGGGAGCAGCAGAGAAGGAGGCAAAAGAGAGACAAAGCTAGAGGGGGGGGGAATAGGTAGAAGACAGTGAGAGAAACAAGAGAGCAAAAAGAAGACGGGGCAGAAAGTGAAAGAAACAGAAAGTGAGACAAAGGGGAGACGGGGAGAAAAAAAAAGTTGAAGGGAGAGAGAAAAGTAAAAAGGGGGGAAAGAAAGAGAGGCAATGGGGGGAGGGGGAGGGGGGGAGAAAAAGAGAGGGAAGAGAAAAGAAAGGAAGAGAGAGATAGACGCAGAGAGTGGGAGTTGTTTTCTATAATGTAATATTAAAATGCATTGAAATGGCAGTGTCTTGTGCAAAACTACATGCATTTATAGCCCAAGGTCCATTTCTGTTCACAGATGCCACACAAGTATATGTTAACTGCATGCAGTTAAAACCAGAGGAAATGCCATTTTGTGTTTAATCCAAAGGAACTCCCTCAGTGAAGTCCCATTGCTGCTCAGTCACCGGCTGTTGATTTGGACAACATTGAAGTGATTAACACCAGGGATGAAGGTCAGGCCGGCTGGCAAAAGAACACAGGCCTTAATCAACTAAAGCTTCCCCCGTTCTCTCAAAAGGCTCCAGTTGTTCAGAGGCATCATCTTGCTTCATACTAACGAAGGATGAAACCAAGCCAGGAATGCATCCTTCTGTTTTCACAAAGCCCCCTCGGAGCTCTGATCCTCCAATAAGATTCCCCTTTTAACCTGCCCTGTTGCTAACCCTTTAGTGTCTCCTGTGCACAAATGTATAGAGCGAATGGGAGAGTGGTAGAGTTAGCAATGGTGCAAGTATGGCCTCATCTGCTTGAAAGGCTAGCTCTCTCCAAAATTGTGGCTAAGTTGCTATAGAAACTGTACAAAGGCTCCCAGCCTGCTCTTTTCATGCAACAAACAGTGGAACGCAAGAAAGAAGCTCAAGAGATATGTAGAATATCAAACTCCAGAGTTTTGGCCCTCTTTCTATCTCTCATGGGTTTCTTCTAAAGCTGCTGATGCTGTAAAGCCTAAAGAGACAGAGCAAACATCAATTAAGTCATTAGATATAAAAGAATTGTGGACTGTCGACACATTCTTCTCAAGTCCTTTGACTAGTTTGGCTTAGATTTGCACAAAAACATAAATAAAGGAATTGTCTAGTTGTTTAGAGACGACTCCGCTAACATCTAGACTTGCCTTTCATGCATCTGCCAGTACCCGCTCATTTAAAGCCTTCAGGACTTTGTCAACATAGAGTAGCATTATTACCAATAGCTGATGGACCAGTTAGAGGAAATCCGAAAGGCTCTATGCAAATGCACTCCCCCACATCGACCTGTGAGAACAGGCCATCTTTTGCTCTTCTTTGCATACTTTCAATTCAGAGTCTACATTTGTTTCCTAGAAGCCTGAATATAAGAAATGCTTCAGGCTTGCCCAAACAAAAACACTGGGAATTAAAACTCCCCTGGTAAGCCATTTCTTTGTGACTAAGGGCTGCCGCAGAAATTAGCCAGTGCTACGAGGAGCACATCTGGAAACTGTGTCCTTCACAAGTAATCTTTTCGCAGCTGGTGGTGGGCTGAAAAACAGTGCCTATCCTAGCGTCTCTCTGGCCTTCCAAATATAGGTCATTTGATCAACCATTGAGGTTCTTCTTAAGTTCAGTGAGGTTCTTCTTGAGAAGGACAGCTGGGATAAGGCAGAAAATGAGTGCATGTTGATCAATACTTCGAACCACATTGCTTCTGAAGAAATGATACTCCATGTGAAAGAAGAAGCTAAACATGATTAAATCTCATTTTACTTCAAAGGGCCTCTTTGGCACATGCTAATAAGCCTTTCCTGAACTGAAAGAGTTTCCCAAAACTTTTTGGAGAGAAGGGCATTGTCTAGCATAAAATGATAGAATGAATAAATAATCTGGCTCCAAAACGATAGAAATTCATGACCTACAAAAAAAAACACCAGCTGTCTATTTGGGGACTTGTCTAAACAACTGAATTATTAACTTTTGATGCATAGGAGCACACAATTCACTGTCCAATGTTTTCCAGTTACACCTGCATTGGGTCAATGAGTGTGCTCTTAAAGAAAACAACATTGCACAACACTGTTGCCATCTAGTGGAGTTCATTTAGGTCAACATCGCCCTCTTTTCAAAAAGCCAGAGCAGAAACAGCAGAAGAGAGCCCATCTTATAAACACACCACAGTAAACAGTAGTAAACAGTGCAATGGCTCAGCAGCTTGGCTACAACTACAGAGATCTTCTAAAGCATCACCCACACTGAGGACCAAATTACTGACATTAAACAGTGAAGCATGAGTGGAAAGATACAGAAAAGTCTCCCAAATATTCATATAATTCCACACTATTTTATTGCAGGCAGCTGAGCTTCAACATGAGCAACTTGCACTGCATGTGGGTCACAGTGAAGGGGAATTCCACAAATTCTTCAAACTTTTGACTTCAAAAGTCAATTGAAACATACCCGTTAGTAGCAGAACAGGGCCTGGGTGGTCCGAACCTTGGATTTCACTCCCATTTTGATTAACTTAACCTTAACTATAAGACCTCTGCTGTGTTAACTTCAGAACAAGAAAAACCTGAGTAAACTACATACAGTAAGGTACAAACCCTTCAACTTAAGTCCTTCTGATTTCTCTCTGTTATTCTTGCAGATTTAATGAGCCATGTTTAAAGTTTATGTTCAAACTGTTTGCATTTGCTGTTCTTATGTTGTATGGTATGCATGTTATTTTTGTCCTTTTTAAGCCATGTTCAATAATCAGGAAAAGGTTTTGGAAGAGTTTTGTTTTTTTCTGTGACAAGCTTCTGACACAAGCTCAAAACTTCATAGCTTAGTTAAACTGGAAACTGATTGGTCAAAATATCTAAAACAGAATTTGCAATAAGTATATAAATCATTTTGGTGATTTCATAAATAAAACTGGAGCAATAACAAAAGTGGATGAGAATACACCTGCTGGACACAAATTTCTCAGAAGTGGTGATAGAAACCAGACATGTGAAGAGTCTGACACCTCCAAAAGCTACCTCAAATAAACTGCAGCCTGATGTCTGTGACATCATTTTACAATTGTCTGGAGATATAATCAGATAGTTTGGGCTAAAAATTATTTTTTTTCTTTTCATTTGTCCTGCAAGACAAAGAAAAGATATATGTTTTTAATACTTACAACTGTTTATTATGATTAAAAATAAACATAAAGACTTCTGTAGGCTTACTGGTGGTTTCAGATAAAAAAAATAAAATGGACATGCTGACCCCTCAATCCTATGACGTAAAAACCATTAGTTGTATTATCAGAAATCCCTACAGTTTAGATACCAAGTTAGTTATACGGATTTATCACTCACCCTCTACCCTGTCTAGTATTAATGGAAATGGAGCATCACAGGACCACCACTGATCAGATTTGATTTAGGTGCTGGGCCATTCTTTACACTGCAGTGACAGCAACACTGTAAGTGGTGCTTGGAGTTGTGAGCACTGTCTGTCATTTAGTATGCATTCCCTTGTGCATCTCTGATTAGTTACCAAGAGCTGTACAATTGCTGTCTTAGAAGACCCACCTGCTTTGTTGATATCCCTGGTTGTTTGGCAGTCTGTTGGTTGGAATGTTTTTAGCTAACAGATTATTATCAACCCAGCCATGACATCCTCACAACCTCAATGTGCTTAAAACATACAAAGTAGCAGGCCACCACCACGTTAGTGTAAATCTGTGCTGAGAATGGTCCAACTCCTAAATAGTGCCTAGTTAGTGGTGGTACTGGGGTCTATTGATGGAGGTAAAGGGTCGTTGATTAAATGTTCTTGGGCTACAAAGTGCAACCTATATGGTACATGTACCTGATCAAAAGGTCAGTGAGTGTAGGTTGCTTAAGTAATTGTTGGTAATAAAATGATCACACATTGTGTGCTAGGAAAATACAGGATTTCACAATGAGAGCTAACTTTAATGCTCAGCATTTTCAAGGCAATGCACGGTGTTACTACTTTTTTTTTTTTTAAATATACTGTAAAGAAGAGTATGAGTCGTGTTAAACCACATCCTTCCACAGCAGCCCCAGAATTTGCTCTACAGTACGACAGCAAGGCTCTACCACCTCAATTACTCATCATTTAAACACACTCAGCTGCGAATAATGAAGTGCTTTATATAAAGGTTTACTGTTCAAAACAGATGACGGTGAAACTTTATGTACCTAAACCGAAAAAACAAACCTGTTTACTTTTCGCGTAGGCGTAGAACCTCTAAACTTTGAAGGTTCTTTATCGTCTCAATCTAAATAGGCTGCACGTTATTGTGTGGGGAAAGGCCGTCTGAGGTGGCAGAGCAATTATGAAGGAGATTGAGTTTAATGAACAGTGTAATTAAACACGTGTAACCTTGAGCAGCAGCACAAAGAAACCAAAGCTCAGACCCTCAACAGTGTTATCCAATTAGATTGAGTGCACTGTCAACATGTATCATATGGCATTTATTAGGATTTTATTAAAAGTTGCAGAAAGCAACAAGACCAACCAAAAAGCTTTTAAGGCAGCTGAGAATGAGCAACACTTTAAAGCATTTGTACTGTTTTGGCCTTCACATGTTTCTGAAAAAAACTGAGCAGGCTATTTTGAGAATATCTTTTGATTTGGTCAAATTGAAAATCGCCATCTTGTTTGGCCTTGCACAGTAGATGAAAGTGGAGCCACAGTCTAAAACATACTACTCCCGTACTGATTGTCCCTAGAAATAGCCAGTTGTACGCAATATATCAACATGAATCACTTCAGTATGCCAAAGAAAGTCAGTAAATTTTTTAATGTCAAATATTCCAGTATGCAGAGCTATCTTAGAGATAAACTGCATTCTTAGATGCAAGCAATGGTTGCAAAACATTGACTGGAGCATGGCAAAACAATAAAAAGACTGTACACTGGTAAGCTACATTTACATAAAACCAACTGTCTCTGCAACACCATTTATTACAAATCATCTGTCCCTGGATCTTTCTGGATTCCTAGTTTTCTCCCCAATTTAGTTGTGTTAACTAGCTAGCACTCCCTTATTCACACAGTACCACCAACACTTGGAGCAAAATTAGTTCCACCGTTACTAGTCATAGTCATAGAAGTCATAGAATAAGTCATGGTAATTTTTAATTTATATGTATATATAATAAATCTGTCATGACATAATACGATTTCTGCATTTAGTGCAGATCAGTATGACAGCTGTTGTAAAAAGGAAGTAGTTTTAATGTTTCATTTGGTGCTTTAAATAATTCACAACAAAAGCATGGTGCAGAATTTGGACACAACAAAATCAAGCATCTGGAACATTTAAAAAAAAACAATAGTGTGTGTAAGAGTCAGCTATGTTCAGGTCAGCAGAAAGAAATCTAGGCAAGGACAGCAAAATGAGAACAGCTGTAAAGCAATCCTATAAGACAATTTTTGGTTAACAACAGAATTCTGTGACATCCTTAGGAGTACACTTACATGATGTATGTTATTTAGCAGGTCTTCAACAGCACTGCAAGACAAAATGCAATTTATACACCTCTCATCAGCATCAGAATAGGCAAATAACACCAGGCAAAAAACATGAGCTTACAGATTAATAAAAGACAATAACTATCTGATGTAGTAGTAAGAGATGTGTATGAAAAAAAGAAGCAATTTAACAAGTTACCTCATTTGTGAAACATGGTGGTGGTAGGGTCTTAAACATGGAAGTCTTTGGAAATGCCCATAACTGGCATGTATTAAGACAAAAAAGGTCAAGTTCCTTATTGCTGGCAGAACCATAATTAAACCAAATGATTCACCAAAAAGTTGGCTAATAAATTAGAGGTCTAAATTAATAATTTCAATCTTAAAAAAAACTTCCATTACATTACATTTGTAACCCCACTGCAAAAACCAAGGAAATATTGGACACCAATCATGTCTTGACTCATCAGCTACACTGTAGAAAAAACACTTAAAATTAAGATTTTTCAATTTTCAACACCTGTTTTTATAGTCAGCCCTACTAAAACTAATTTCTTTCATTCACTAAAGTTTTGTTTGCTCATTAAATGTTAGATGGCTAGAAAGTTACAATAAAAAGTGAAACATACATAACATTATAGCTGACCCATTTTGAATTTTCTATCTAATCATGTTACAGAGGTAGCTAACATAGCACTGAGAGTCTTACACAAGGACTAATTTTTTCCCAATTAGGGAATCAAACCCCAATCTGGACGACAGCAGCTTTACACACTACACCATATCATCTATGACCTAATGTGGCAGGATGCGGAGGCTGGAATTATATGATTTAGAGGAAGCATGTGCTAGCTTTCACCTTCTCAGTATTGGTAGTAAAGTGTGACTAGGGGAGTCCTAGCTTGAGATTGTAGGGAAAAAGTAAAATAGCTTTGCTGAATGCTTTACTAGAAATAATTTCATGTAAATGGAAAATGCTTATAATTTGATTCTACAAGAAATTCTGTTTAATAGCCACTGCACAAACAGATATTTACACAACAAAAAGATGGAAAACTGTAAAAGACAAAAGAACATGACATTGTGAGCAACACTAAGGTTTCATCAGACTCAAGTTATAATAGCAGATCTTGTCTAGTACTTACAAGCTTGGTATTGATTAAAATCTTTCAAAACTATAATTTTAATGCATTATGAAGGAGAAATTATTAATATTTAATACGTTACAGCATGCTTTTATAATTTAGACAACTACAACATCTAAAGATTAGCAGATGTGATCAGCGTTAAGTGTATTTGTGTTGTCTTACATTTATGAATCAGCAGCTTGACTGTGTCACTTTCAACTAAATAAAGCTAAACCCACGCTCCGAACTCACTTGCCCTTCTCTCTCTCTCTCTCTCTCTCTCTCTCTGACAGTAAATAAAGGGCATGAGAAGCAGGCAGTGTTGATAAACGATAAGAGAGTGCGCAGGTGTTGGAGTCAGATGGCTGGAAGTGAGGACTGATGGGTTGGGTCATCAAGGTAGTACAGCACTATGTGAACAAACAACACGCGAATATCCTGAAGTGGAGGCCCAAAGCTCTAGGAAAAAATGGACCATCTGCTCACTTAGGTATTATTAAAGGAAGTTCTTTTCTCTAAACACACTAGCATAACACTAGTACTGTACATAGAACAAAGGTGAAAACACACTGACTCACAACAATTACATGAACAAGCTAAAGTATTTGGCCAATGGCTTTAAATAAAAGCAGTTCACAAAAGCATTTATCGAGTCATCTGTCCTTCCTTTCAAATATTTGTGTGGTGGCCTGAAGAAACCCTTGTTTCTACGCAGGCACTGTTCTATCATTCGTCATTTGATTCACTTTCACTTAAAGTTTTTGAACCAGTCGAAAAATAAGTCCCCAGTCACACAATACCTTCCTCTGGAAGAGTGAAGGCTAGGATGTCCTTTCTCCAAGTGACATGAACTGCCACAGCATCATGTCAACAAGTCATTAATGCAGTGTCACTGGGCAGGTCAACAGGTGGGCACAACCTACCAGGTCTGTCTCATAAGCTAACAGATGTCTGTTTTGGCTATTGAGTGGGGATTATTCTTGGTGGGTTATTCTTTTGTGGTTTATGAGCAAGAAAAGCGAAAAGGTTAGCTTGTTAACAGTAGTTTTGCCTTGCCTACATCTTTGCAAGAAAAACATTAACTGTTTAAAAGGGAAGTGGAATTCCACATTACATGCAGAGATCTTTTTAATATTACTAAAGTAATAGGATTGTGAAGAATGATCTAATATTACATGTGTGAGTGGCAAACATGTGTGAACCTGCACATTTAAAGCATCTTAAAGTGAAAGTAGAGTCATGTATTTCCAGTGAATGGCATGAGTGAACACCCTGTTATACTGTATCTATCAAGGCTTGATCTTCACCAAAGATCCCAGAAAAAGTTGATGCTCATCAGGCTGGAAAAAGTTACAAAACCATCTCTGTAATGTTTGGACTCCTTCAGTCCCTAGCTGCACAGATTGTGTACAAGTAAAGGAAATGCAAGACTACCATTGCCCTCTCCAGCAGTTCTTGACCAACAAATATCACTCCAGGGCAGGGTGTTTAATAGCCCACAAGATCACAGTGGAACTCAGGGTAAACTCTAAGCAACTAAAGGCCTCTCTTGCGCTGGACAATGTTAATGTTCATGTGTTTAGCATCAGGAGAACACTGAATAACAATGATGTGCATGGTAGTGGTGTGAGGATCGATACTGAAATATACCTCTGATACCATATATTTATGTTCTAGAATCGATTCACATGTTAAAATATCGATATTTTACTCATTTGGGGTAAATGTGTAGTTTATCTTTAACAGGAGCACAGTGGAAAGTAACTATACTATCAAAATCTCATCTAAATGATACCCAGTTAGTGGGAACTACTTCTTCTTCCGCCTGTCACAGTCAAGTGCGAAGCACAGCTCTATGAATGCGTAAGTGTCACAGAGCCCCGGCACTGACAGTCACTCAGTTGACAATGGCTGAGAGCAAACAGGGACATGTGTGGAGCTATTTCAGTTCCACAAACAGCCAAGATGCGGTTTGTGACCAAAAACCTCATCAAACACCTCAGAGTAAATCATAACACAAAATATTATGAGCTTATGAACTGAAGAGGAGGAGAGGAGAGAGACAGGTGCTGCTAGGGCAAGGCAGGCATCTTTCGCAGAGTCGTCTGGTGCTGCAGGCAGGCACTATCCAGGTACAGAGGGAGAAAATGTGGAGCTGAAGAGGAGGAGAGGAGAGAGACAGGTGCTGCTAGGGCAAGGCAGGCATCTTTCGCAGAGTCGTCTGGTGCTGCAGGCAGGCACTATCCAGGTACAGAGGGAGAAAATGTGGAGCTGTTAGCAACATAGCACTGTTGCTGAATTTTGGGAAATGACTAACATCTATCTACTAGGCTTATGGTTATGAACTTGAACTTTTTTATTTAGATTTTCCAAACACATTAAAGTTTTTGTACAAAGTATCGGTATCGGATCAGTATCGACGATACCAGTCTGAATTTTATTGGATCGGTCTGTGGTGAATGGTCATATTTTCAATGGCTATACATTGGGATAAAAATACTGGAGTATTCCTTTAAATTCTCCCAAATGTAGAGTGTAGTTATCTAAGAATGTGGGATTGGGTATTTACTTAGTGGGTATTAACTGAGCAGGATTTTTAAATTAGCCCAAAACGTGAACTATCCAAAAGAAATGTCTGTTAACAGTTTTTATTAATATTTTTTGGAGATAATTTGTCACAATAATGATAATTCCAGCTTTGGGACATGCCCCCTCATCATGGAGGAAGGCCTTATCCAATCAGAAAGCACTATGTTTTCTCCCAAGTGCATATTTCCTGTTTACAATAACCACACCGTGTCAGCATTAGCGCAGAATGTTTGAAGATACAAACATTTACAGAAGCAGTGACTAAGCTCCATTCTGTTTAGACAGGAGTGCACTTTAGGTCAGATGGAAGGTTCTGCTGAAAGATGTAAGAGTGAGCGCATATGAAAAAGACTTAAAACACCATGACACATTATTGTTTATACACAAGATTCACTGCCAGGAGTGACAGGAAGAAACAGAAATGATGACTTTGTTACACTGTGACGCAGTCACTTCGATTATTTCCATGCTTCCCATAAAGAGGATTATGTCTCATTGGGGCTTCAGAACTTTGCTGTTGTTGACATTGAGGATGGCAGGCAAAGCTCAGCCAGGAAAAGGACTTTAGCTTGACTTGCCATTTAGCTGAAGTGCTTTACTCAAATTTACTGGCTCTTGTCATGAGAAATTCTAAGAAAAACTACTCCACAAAACTTTAGTTTGTAATAATACTGGGGGGTCTATAACAGGTTATCAGCTCCACTCCTTGAGGCTCACAGTCCAGCAAAATGGTGTGATTTTCCTGCTCAACACAATTATTAAACCTGACAAATAAGAGTTTAGATATACAGAGTGTTCAGTTGAACATCTGAAAAATTTAGCAATTTATGGCCACCTTTTAAACCAGATATACTGAATGATTAGAGCTAAACAAAAAGATCATGTTTTAAGGTCTTCAACTCCCCCTAGTGGCATCATTTAAAACTTTTTCAAACATCATGTGTATATGCATAAAGCAAATCTCTAGATAATTATGCAACTATAAGGCAACTCTTTGCAACTAGTTGCTGGCCGGTCTACCTGCAACCACATTTAAGCCACATAATGTTCCACTTAACTGTTTTTGTGATGTCTTCCTAAAAACTATATTTCAAAACTAGTTATTTTGCAGCCAAAAGTATGGAATATGGGTTATTATGGAGTTCAGAATATGAGTTTGGCAGATGCCAATACAACCAACTAGAATTCATAGTGTCAGCAGTAAAGTTTAGTGGAAGAGCAATAATGGTGTGGTTTTTCTTTACCAGGGTATGGGCTTGACCCCTTAGTTCCAGTAAAGTGCAATGTGGCAATGCAACTTTGTCACAATAGTTCTGACCCTTTCCTGTTCCAGCATTACTGTGCATTTGCCACAAAGTGGGGTCCATCAATGCAAGGTTTACAAACTTAGTGTGGAGGAACTCCAGTGGTCTGCACAGAACCCTGGCCTTAATCCATATGAATACCTCTGTGATAAAATGGAAAGTCAATTGGGAGCCAGACCTACTTATTCAACATCAATGCTCTTTTGACTTAATGGGCACAAAATCCCACAGACACACTAATAAATCTTATGGAGCACCTTCCCAGAAGAGTGGAGGATATTACAGCCACAAAGGGGAACACCTCCATATTATTAGGGGTGGTACAATTAAAAGTACAATTATTTTATTTAAGCACATTTTTTTGAATATCCATACTTGAGCATTATTTTTTGGAAACTTTTACTTCACAACATTTGAAAGAAAAATATTGTACTTTTGACCTCACTACATTTCTGTGAATGTTCTTGTTACTGATTACTTTGTAGCATAACTTTGAAGTCACCAGATAAATTCCCCTTTTTTACGATATGATTCAGGCCATATTGTGTTTGTCAGATGAGAAAAACTAATTAAAGTAAATGACTCCTACACTCTTAGTCAAGTTCAAAGTGAGTGCTTCATTTGCCGAACAGCTGAACTGTTCCTCAGTTGAACAGAGATTCCTCACCAGAGCACCCAGCCATATCTGAAGAAAATGTTAGATACATTTAAATGTTTGCTCTGTTAACCGATCATAAACTTTAAAGCCTTCAAAATTTGCTGCCCAATCTGAGCAAGCTTTGTAAAATATGTAAACATTTATTTAATTCTAGATGACTTTTTAAACAAAGTTGTCTGTGCTTATAGTAGTTTAGCAGTTTTTATGCCGTGGTTGGCAAAGTACTTTTTATGGTTTCAGAGTGATTAGGTTCTAGTGGCAACAATACAGCAATTTACTTAACTTTGGAGGGATATTAAACCAGTTGTATCTACACTTTGAAGTAATGGAGCTCTTTACTATGTCTACTTCTGCATATTAATGCCCTTAGTTTTGGAATGGGAAGACTCTACAAGGTGTGATGATCAGCTGTCCATATAAGTTTGAACATAAAGTAAAAATTTTAAAACTTTAACATTAACACACAAACTTTCATTTTTAAATAGCAATTAAACCTCAAAAGTCAAAAGTTCTCATAGTTCACATTTTTTCTCATAATTTTTTGTTGTCCTCTTCTCCCTTTAGTTTAGTCTGTGGTAATTTCCAGCACAGGTTGAGGACTTGTTCTTTAAAAATGCATTGACCAAAATAGCACATGATCTGATGTATCGATGTGACATAAAAACCAGTGTGTGTTTATTTCACAATTAATTTTACTTAATTTTACTGTGAACAGTATTTTTTTTACTGAAAAGCTGTTTTTGCATATGATTACAGTATTGGACCTTATTTTAAAAAGTGTTCAGATTATAATGTGTGTGCATGTATGAGATCAGGGATCATCACAGGAGATCATACGGTCAACTCCCACCCCCCGCCCCAAACCACCACCCACCCCATCAACACAAATGTGCACCTTCTAAAAGGAATCAGCAGAAACTACTTTTAAGAAAAACTGGAATGACCAACTCTGGCCACTAGGTAGTGCTGTTGTTCTTTGCAACTCGCTTCACATATGCATATGCTTTATTGTATTTCTTTCCCGTTTATTTATAGCAGAAACAAATAGAAGTGCATTATTGTTGTGACTGAATATTAAAACCAGAATTGTAACTCGCTGTTCTTACAGCAGGTCAGGCCACACAGAGGCACAGGACAGTTTCCAGTGGAACGCACAGGGAGGTGTCATCATGGAGTGTATGCAATTAGTAGCCTGGGTTAGGAGCCCAATATGACGTTGCAGGGGTGGTGCATTTCTTTATTATCTCTCCAGCGGACTGGAGCAGCAGAATGTGTGTGTGATGATTGAAAACCACAGAGCAGGGGAAAGCTCTGGGAATAGAAATTATAATTAAAGTCAACGGGGGATGACAGGCCTTCTGCTTGCAGGAGTTAGAGGTCCTATTGGAGCCGGCAAAGCAGAATCATAATAATGCAGAGATCCACCTCTGCCGCCTGAGACGCTTAACAAGTCCTAATGAATAATGGAGGAGAGTACCTCTCTCTGTCTGTCTGTCTCTCCCTCTCTCTCTCTCTCTCTCTCTCTCTCTCTCTCTCTGTGTGTGTGTGTGTGTCTGGCTGCCCTTCAAAGTCTCGGAGGCCAGGTCATTCCATCTTCTTCACCCAATTATTAACTGTTACATTTATTTGACTGCTTAAGATGGGGAACGGAGTGGATTTCATTTCCAGGAAGAAAAAAATATATATGCAAACGACTTTGTAACGATGGCTCTAATTGAATGAAAATGAAGCTCCTGTGGTTGGCAGGCTGTTTACTTTGCACAAGGCTATGTGCACGGCTAGCTAACTTCAGAAGTCCATCAAAGTCCATCAAAACCCATTATACCACAGTTAGCTCCAACCTGGCAATGTGGCTAGCTGAGAGGCATTCCAATCTTTTGATAATGGCATGTAATCACTTCTAATCTAACAACAATGACCATCCAAAGTTTATTACAGGTAAGTAGTCTCATCTGTAATCTTATTACAGTTCGAATTAAACTATAAAAAAACACATCTTGTTCTAACAGGAGGAGCATGGACAACATTCAAACACTCCCACTGTCATCAATAAAGCTGTGGACTCCAGCCACAAGTGGAGAGACCCATTTGTATTTTTGGATTCCTTAGCGTTGATGTTCCATCTTAAATCACAATACTGCAGTCAAGTCAGCTGCTTTTCATCAGAATAGTCATGCTAGTCAGGAGAAACTAGTACACGAGGTGCAGAATGTATAATCATTACTGTTTTATCCGTTTGATATAAAAGGTAGCGTGTGTTCCCTTAATAGCAAGGCATTATGGGCAACGTAGTGCTAAAGCGCAAAAGCTGGTGGGATCAGAGAGACTGAAAATCCCAGGGATCCTATTGTTAACACTAGCATGGGGAAAATGTTACAATTCTGGAAGTCTGAGTTAGTGTTTCAGTTTCAGTTAATGTTTTTAGCCCTGTGTGAGATTACTCAACGTTACTAAAATTTGCAGTTAAATGTAATTGTAAGATATTAGTTCATAAGTGCTTTTTTCCACCACTTATTTGTTTCCAATTCCACTCACTAGTTAGAAGTTACATGAAGCACTAGCATTTTTTAAACTGCTGCTTACCCAACATTATTGAACAGCTCAGCATGCCTGGAAGAGGACACTTGCCACTAATACGGTTACATCAACTAACAGACATTTTTGCTGGCTAACATCACAGTGAGTGATATAGGGAGAGGGAGGGCTATTGATACCAGCCTAGGGAGAACAAAGTCAATTGTGCCCTATTAACTTCCCAGCCACAGATGGCTGTGGCATCAATACTAACTGAACTGATGATTTCCTTATGATATGGCCACTGCTTAGACTGTTGTGGCAATCAGGAATTCCCGGGTTTGTTTGATATGACCAGCTGTTTGCTCAGTTTAGACATCGGTAAGTTTTGCAGTATTTTAAAGAAGTAATTTAATTAATGACTAAAAAGACTCACACAACTTCCTGGAAGAACTCACATCATATAAAGGTTCTGTAAACCTGAAAACTGTTCTTAACGTGCATAAATTCTGCTTAGTGTTTAAGATGTTGAAATTTTAGAATTTAGAATTTTAAAATTTTGGAATTTAGAACATTAGAATGTTATTTTCATTTTGAATGTATTATTAGAATTTTATTTAGAATTTTATCACTTCAGAAATGTATTGTATAATCATTGTAGTTTTTAAAACATTGAACATAGGTGCTAAACTTCTGAAGGCAGTTTATATGTCTAAACATAAGTCTATAACATTCACAAAACTTTATTTAATATTCTGCAGAAAAGCATCAATTTCTTATAGCTACCGAAGAGATGCCATCTCATACGTATCTTCTAATTTAGTTCTAGTTCTGCAAGCCAGATGTATGTGCAGAAAGTCTTGAAAGTCTCATGGATTTTGCGTAGCATGGCCAAGATCACCCTATCTTGATGATAAGGAGCAATGTCAGTGACGTATAAATCCAGTCACAAACTGTTGTTGTTGCATGACAAGATTCTATGATTTTCAGAACCGAAAACTACAACAAAAATGTAACCATGGGAAACAAATTGGTATGTCTTCTGGCAATACACAGCAATAAGCACATTTTTCCATTCTTTCTACTTAATGTCAAACTTGTTTCTCATCAGAAAGAAAACCCACTGCATAAATGTGTGAATAATAAATGTGTGCATAATCAGTGAGAAAGCAATGGACAAACCCCCCATAGTTGGAGAAAATATCATATTTATGTTAGCCCTCATTAGTCCCCTCTGCTTAGTATGAAATAAATGTTGCAAACAAGACAATGCAAACATGCTCATTTGTGTTAAATCTAGGCGCACCCACTGTCAAGACAGGCAGCATTTTAGAACATAGCTTTAGCTTGGTTACCTACTATACAGTCACATCCACTCAGTCAATATCATTGCATAACATTCACTGACTGCTGCATTAAGGATGGTAACTTTTCTAATGGCAGACCTTTGTGTCGGCATGAATTGAGAAGGCAAGGCTCTGAATCCTTTCATATGTGGAGTAGATCGCTTATACGTTGAGATCATGGAGTACTCTACCCCCAGATTAAAACAATGGGCCGTCATTGTACATTCCACCAGAGGGACAGGAGTAAGCGAGAGGAGAAGAGCGGAATATATTTCCATAATTTTAACTGTGCCTGTCTGCCTGTTTAGACCTCGGGTGGCTCCTCACTTGCCCTGGCTAGACCCTATCAGTGTGAAGGGCAATCTCATCCTTTCTGCATCTTTTCTCATCACAGCTTGATTAAATGGGCTTCAGTTACACTTGCTGAATACCTAATGGGCAGGATTATATATATATATATATAATCCTATATACGGAGGAGGTACAGTTCTAGGCCTGATGTGAGGGGTCTTTATATGGTGGACAGTTCTTTAATGAACCATC
>JBBPDA010000037.1:13299524-13316597 GCA_037974385.1 Arnoldichthys spilopterus | reverse complement strand
CATAACATTAGCATCACCTGTCTAATATGGTGTAGGTCCCTTTTGCTGCCAAAACAGCTCTGACTGTGATCTACTGTGTGTTATGACACCTGTTTGTTACAGCCAGCATTCACTTTTTAAATCACAGTATCATATTTGAGCGACTGGACCAGACAAGCTCACCTTTACTCCCTATATGCATCATTAACCCTTGGAGCCCATGACCATCGCTGATTTACCAACTATTGCATACCTGGGACACTCCACAAAACCTGCCGTTTGGACCTTTGTCTAGCCATCAGAATAAAGCCCTTTAAATAAACTTGCCCAATTTTCCTACTACCAGCACATGAACATCAAGAACTCACTGCTAACTTGCTGCCTAACACATCCCACCACACTGACAGGTGTAATTTTTTGAAGTTTGTAGTAATAAACAAATGACCGGGTCATGGGTTTCCAAGGCTCATTCATGTTATGGCTAATCAGTAGGGCTTAGGTCAGGTCACGCCTGATGTGTGTGGAGTTTTGTGTATGTTACATGAGCTAATGTTACTGCAACTTGAGCTGCTAAACTAACTCTAGCAGCAAAAAGAGCTAAATTAATTAACAGGCAGACAAAAGAAGGCAGAAGGCTGGATGTTTTGTGGGCTGTATTGTGGGCTGTATTGGACAAATTAACAGAAAGAGAAGAACACATTTTCATTAATTTTCTCTACTGTGTAGTGTTTGGGGTGAAGATGATGCTGGCAGGTGGTTTACTGCTTTTTAGTGTGTAAATATTGTGGCATGTGATTTCTATACTGTGTCTTGGTGTTTGCTATGTGTCGTGTGTAGGAGTTGCTAGCAATGAAACGGAATGGGGAGAATGACAGACAGACAGGCAGCCAGCCAAAAAAAAGTCACTTAATTTGAGTTTTTAGGCAGTACACTCTCTGTGTTGCAGGCCTCTTAATTTAATAAAAAACAAATTATAATAATAATTTTTAATACAATAATTTTACATTTTCCTGAATCTTTATTTAACTGACAAAAGTACAAAGAAATGACTTCTAATGTGGCTTACCAATGTGATTGTAATATGTAAATATAACAAATCTGATTCTTGAATCTGATGCCTCAAAGCACAAATTGGGACAGGGACAACATATGAGAAAAAAAGTTTCATATTAGAATATTATGGTTAAACATTGCTCAGTAAGGACATGAATTATGGGACAGGTTAGGGTATCATGATTGAGAATAAAAGGACCATCTACCAAAGTCTTTGCAAACAAAGACGAGTAATGGCTAACCACTTTGTTCTATGAAATAATAATCAATCTCTAAAACAAAAAATTCTCATTGCAGAATTTCAAAGAAATTAGGTCTTTCACCATCTATAGTACATAATATTGTGAAAAAAACTCAGGGATTTCACAGAAATCTCAGTCCAGTTAGGGCAAGACCAGAAACCACTGTTGTGTACTTTGGTAAAAATAGTCACATGGGCTCGGCAGTACTTTGGAAAACAGTAATTATTTAAGATAGTCTGCCACTGCATTAAGAAATGATAACCAATACCCTTTCACACAAAAAAGAAAGACCTAAATCAATTCTATGTAATAACAATCTCAGAATGACTGAAAGACATTGGAAATGTGTGCTGTGGTCAGATGACTCCATGTTTCAGCTTGTTTTTGGAAAAAAAAGGAGGTTAAGTTCTCCTTGTCAAAGACAAAATGGACCATCCAGTCTCTTTTCAGAAAAAGGTGTAAAAGTCAACATCTGTCATGGTATGAAGGTGCATCAGTGCTCATTGCAAGGGTGACATGCATGTATGTGAAGGTCCTATTGACTCAGGGGCATATATTGGGAGGGACAAATGCCGTAAAAGCAACAGCTTTTCCCAGAATATATTTATGGTTATTTCAGTACAATAATGCCAAGATTCAGTCCAGCAGTCCAGATCTGTCTACTGTTGAAAATGTATGGCACATCATGCTAAAGTCTTGTATCAAGCAAGAATTATCAAAAATTCCATTTGTAAAACTGCAGCAATTAGAATCCTTAGTTCCTAACGATTATGAAGTGTTATTATGAGGAATAGGTATGAGTAGAACCTTTGTTTGATGATGCATTTGTGTATTGTGTTTTTTATTACTATGTCTTTTACTTTTAGACTCAACAACACTTACATTACACACATACATTAAAATATACAGTACACATTGTTTAAACTGTATGTACTGTTATAATTATACTGTATATAATATACTATATTGTACTACACTGCTTAAGCATACTGTATATTGTGTACATTGTATATTTCACACAGTAGCCTGCATATTCCTCTGTACATTATGTATCATTATGTATACTGTCTACTGTATTGTACTATATGTGTATTGTATTGTACTGTACTGTACTGTCTGTACCCTATATCTTATTTACTAGAGCAGTGATGGCCTAGTGGTTAGGACCTTGGCCTTGGGACCTGAAGGTCCCATTCTGCTACACTCCTCCATGGGCACTGTTGATAGCTGACTGCTGCTTCATGTTTGAATGTGTGATGGGTTAAATGCAGAGGTCACATTTCTTTGTGGTGCTTGAGTGTGTTCACAATGACAAATTTTCACTTCACTTTCACTTGTGTAGCAGAGAGATATCATTGTCCGGAAACAAATTCCTTGTGTGTATAAACATATTTGACCAAATAAAAACTCTAAGTCTTTGATCAACTACAAAGTCAATTAAAAGTGATGAAAAAATAAGTTAAACTTAAAGAAAGGTGATAACAAATTGAACATATCACCATCCCATTATTTTTCAAGTGTGTCGCAGTTATCCAATTCCAAATTTGTTTATATTTACAAAATACATTTAAGTAAATATTTTTTTGCACTTCTGTCAGTTGCATGCATATATATATATATATTGTTTATTCCTTGTGTGTGCTAGCATACTTGGCCAATAAATCAGACTCTTTGAGACATTTTACAAAATGTTCCAAGTTTTCCAGAAATGGGTTTTTTTCATGACAATAGTGTAACCCGTTTTGTACTCCCTAGACCTATTTTCTTTACATCTATTTTGAACCATCATAGAGAAGATCATTCTAACCACAGACATTTATGTTTTTAAATGGTTCCGAGATGTCATGGTTCAAAACACTCTAGAAGAACCTCTTTTTTTAAGACTGGGCAGAATGTCAGTGACCCTATTCCAGCTCATGAATCAATCTGTCACATTTTATGTACAAAGACGGAACAATAAATCCAGGTTTAATTCATTAGTGTTCAAACCATTTTTTTTAACAACAAGAATTGTTGTGTCAGGCACTCTCTATTAGCCAAAAAACTCTATTAGCTGTTTCACCATCCAGTTATTTTTTCACACTGCAGGCAAATGTCTTGAGCTCTAATGGTGTGCTGTATCGTCTTTACATTACACAATGATACATATACAGATCTGTTTAATGTTTAAAGCTGTTTGCTCCTCTAAATTGCTACCAGAATGGGCCAATAATTCATTTCCATATGATCTTTCACACCCAGTGTGGAGTTAATAGACTTTTGTTTATCATCCCCATCTCTCGCAGCAGGGGTAAGATGATTTCTCTACTAATCTCTAGAGACCTGCAAGGAGAGACAAGGAGAACGGTAGCGCATGTAAAGAGATGAATGTATGACTAATTAAATACATTGATTAAAAGGCCCAAATCAATTGTCTTACAGCCAGCAATGAAGAAGATGCACTTAATTTAACATGAACTTGCAAGAGTAAGCATTAAATGGCTGAACATTGCATATGGAAGTGATGCTGGGAGAAATAAGAAGGCTCAGTCCACTGCATGCACAGTGGTGTATTTCACACAGTTTACCCAATTGTACTCATCCCAGATGTAGTACAACATATTCACTGTCTGAAGTAAGCTCATTAGAACTAACATTAACTTTGCGTTGAAGCTACTGGTACACTTCCACTGCGACAAATTTCACATCGGTTTCAGTCAGGTTGTATGGGTGTGAAATTCACATTGATTGGGTAAAATCAGTGAATCACAGAAGCATGCAAAATTTAGATGACACATTTCAGCATGTGAGATGTACCATGTGTGACTCTCTCTGACCAAGATGATGGAGGGTAAAGGCTGTAGCAAGAAAACTTGTATATGACCAAAAGATGTATAGGTGACCTTATTGTCTACATCAGTGGTCACCAACCGCCATCCTGGAGATCTACTTCCCTGAAGAGTTTAGATCCAACATGCATCTAACGTACTACCCCCTCCCCCATATTTAACACTAATGAGTATAATCGAGCCAGTCAATGACCTCTGAGAAAGGTATTTAGCTGGACTAGTCATGATCAGTAGTTGTTGGAATTAGACCCTATAGTAATGTGGACGCTCCTAATTAAACACCATACTGTCTTACTCCCAGGGATGTATTATGTAGTAATCATAAGTAGTACACAAAATGTTAACATACTACACTGTTTAATACTAATGGGAAGTGATGGACTGTTGCTATGCCAATGTACATCTTTATAGCCTCCACCTATGAAGGTTATTTTGGAACTATGGTAAACTAAACATCTTCTAAACATGTATTTTTATTATTATTAAACAACTCAAACATAATTTTTTTTCAAATTTGAATGCACAATTTCTATTTATTTATTACATTTTGCCAATATAAAGTATAAATTGTGCTATAACATTTGCACAGGATCTGATTTTATGTTTTATTTCTTTTCCCAAGATGTAAAAGTGTTTTTCCTGGAGATGGTGTGTACTTATTTTCACACAGAACGCAAACAAAGCAGGTAATTTCACCATTGCTGTAATTGTTTTTTGCAAACAACTGAGAATGATCCACTACCCAAATAATACCTGCTCACTGCTGGCCCTGTAGGGGTCTTGACTAGTGATGCCTAGGGTAAAAGGAACTAATAAATGATAAAAAATAGACAGTGATGCAATGCACAATGATCAGGGGAAATATGCCACTAATATGATGTAATGTAGGTGTGAAAACATGTTATTTGTGGAAACAGGGGAAAATGTAAGTTACATTTTTAATTGAACTATTGTATTAAAGAAGCAGCAAGCTGATTTTAAAAATTGGAACTGCCATCAACATTTTTATAAATATTCATTTATTTTTTATACATACTGAATAATTTCACTTAAATTAATCAACAGGCTTGTAATATCCAACAGAACTGGTAGCTTTACTGTTATAGATCAACCTGAAAGGCCCGGCTGAGAAGCTGGAGGATGGTTGATTTGGCTTGTTATTGTTGTTGCTGTTGTTGTTTTTTAAGCCTCTCTGTCAGACTGCTATTGGCCTTGACCACAGCCTAATGTGTTTGCACCTTTGGTGCCTTGACTCTGTTGCTTTGTTGTTGAAGTGTATTGATCGGCTGTATGCTAGCATTAAACTCACAGAGGCACCTTGGAGAATCTACTTCGATGTCCTCTAACTGTGAGCATAGAGGACATCCAGACGAAGAGCAGGTGAGAAGTCTCTCTCCTCAGCCAGAAGCTGGCGGTCAGCTTGGGGAATAGGCTCAGTCCCTTGTCTCCTACTGATCATGGTGGTGGGGTGGAGGCGGGGGTTTCAGAAAAGAAAGACTGAGGGAGATAGAAGGGAGAAAAAAAGAGTAAGAACAATCAAAAGGAGTAATTACTGCAGATCAGGTGGTTCATGTGCCATGTGACAGCAACTCCATCACTAAATAATCAATTGGTATCATTGGCCCAACTGTGGTCAGCTGGTTTCCTGACCTTCTTCTTGCTCTTACACTCTCGAATGTATTACTGAAATGATGCAGAAAATGCTTAAATGAAATAATAGATCAACAAAACAATCAACAATCACTGGCCTGACTATAGCCCCTACATTTCCTAAACTTCAGCAGCCCATCATCATTGTGATTCATTGAGAAACTGATGAATGTATCAGTGAGGGGATGCAGCTAACCTCTAACAACATCAGGGTCTGAGCCCCATCTGGGACTAATGTTAGCATAGTTTGCATTAATTTATTTTAAATATGTAGTTATTTCCTCACAATGGCACCTGTCAGGGGGTGGGATATATTAGGCAGCTCTTGAAGTTCATGTGATGGAAACAGGGAAAATGTGCAAGGGTAAAAACTTTGACGAGGGCCAAAATGTTGTATTGTGATGACTAGATGACTGAGTCAGAGCATCTCCAATGGTAGGTCTTGTGGAGTGGTCCATGTTTTTATGTAGTATATGTAGTAGCTAGTACCTACTAAAGGTGATCCAAAAAAGGACAACTGATGAATCAGCGACAAGTTCATGGGCACCTAAGGCTCACTTATGTATGTGGGAAGAACTACTGAGGTTAAAAAAAGAATACTGACTATGGTAGAAAGGTAGTCAGGATTCAAAAGTGCACCAAAATCAGAGCCATTTCAGAGGGGGGACCTACGGTATATTAGGCAGGAGGTGTTAATGTTGTGGCTAATTCCTATTTATTTAGTTCTGATGGTGAGTGCAGAACAAAGGCTGGTAGCTAAGGTACTATTAGGAAAAAAGTGTTTAGATCACAGTGATGGTGAGGATGGATTTCACATAAGACAGACATGACTAATTAAATGAGAAAAAAAAGGCAATAAGCTGATCTAGATACCTTACCTCACATAGGCCTTTCTTCCTGTTTGATTGTTTAATGATCAGAATAAACTCAGAACCTCTTTCCAGTTTATTATATAACATATACTTTATAACACTGTTATACCAAATATTGCATAACATCATGGATATATTAAACTATTTCAATCCACAGTGCCTCTTTAAAACTAATCAGAAAATTTTTGACTGAACCTTTCTATTATAACCGGTCCTAAAACTTCACCGTGTGCTACTGTAGAAATACTTCTCACTGACTAGTTTAACAATGAAGAAAACCATCTGAACATAACCACCTAAAGGCAGTTTTAAAAAGCTGATATGAGCAGCTTTGAGCTAACCATTATATCAAACACATCAATTCACTGTACAGAGAAAAAAAAATCTTTTTCTGCCTCTAGATGGGGTATTTAAACCACACTTGTACCATTTGTGAGTCATGATGGCAATGCAGAAATCTAACAAACTCTACACGACGCTATTCACCTGAAGGAGACATTTCGGAAAGCCTACTGGACAAGGTGAGGTACAAGCAGTTTGTCGGTCATCACTCCTGCAGTGATTTAAGACAGGCCAATAGGAGCCTTGGGAAGAGACAGCCTTGTCAGTGACGGGCTCACTTACAGGCCTGGTGACCCTGTCCTCGCAACCCTACAGATCTAAAGATGTAGTGACACAGAAAGCTCACAGATAATTAAATATTGATTTTTGTTCCCTGCTCCTACATAAAATTGTCCTGAGCCTCCCAGTAGTAATTCTCATTTTAGGGAGAAAAGGTGGGGGGGATGAGAAAAAAAAGTGTGAATTGCCCGGTCAGGCACTATTTTATGTACAGGTAGGACATCTGTGTTGAGGTGTGGCTTAGCGGCAGGGGTGAGATGTGACAGCAATTCCTGTAGAGCTCTCCCCGCATGGCCGTTGAAGCTGAGAATGACCTCACAACCTAAGATGCCAAGATGGCCTAACTTGCAAGTTTGCTATCAAGTTGGCAGGATCTGAGCCATGCAGCTCTGTGCAATGCAATGGGTTTCAGTGTAAAACACATTAACTGGGCTCTGAAGTGGTGGAATCATATAAATGTTGACCTTATCATCAGACGATTGCAGGTTCAGCCAATGGCTGGTAGTCCAAGAGAGAATAACTGGCCTAGCTCTCTGAGGGTCCTCCCTGTCCACACTCCATTCATAGCCATGCTAGCCAATACAGGGTGTTTATTAGTTCACTTTAGAGTCGGTGTTCTCCTCCGAACATGATGAGCTGTCTAGTGACAGGGTATGTAGTGGATCGCTTCACATGTCTTGGAGGAAGAACATACCTAACAAGCCTTTACCTTCTCAGCTTGGTAGCGTTGTGTGATAGGGGTCCTAAATAGATACAGAAGACAGAAGCTTTTGGGCCATAGTGTGGCTTTGAGCTTTAGTGTAAAATAAGTTATAATAGTTAATAAGGTGTTATGTAGAAAATTATTTTTGGTGAAATTACTCATTTTACAAATTATGCTTAAATCTATTCAGTTTATTGTTTCAGATATGGGATTAGCTTTACATATAACACCATAGTGATGAGGGTGGACTTTCAACCAGCTTGGGTCTGAACACCACAAAAACTAGAAAACCTTAGAGAAAGTGAATGTAACTGGAACTACTTTTGTGCTGTATTACTCATCTGTTCAAAGGCTGAATAAAACATAAAAAGAGCATCTTTCGTCAGACATTCCTTCAAGGTTACCTTAACCCAACACTTGTGTTGTTAGAGTGTAAGGACTAATTTGCATTTTATACATGGAATTTTTCATGCAACTGCCCAGTGGCCTCTGAATCAGATGGTTTTCTATTCTTTTCTAAACTTTTTTTGTAAAATCCAATAAACACAATTATACAATTTGAAAATTTGCCTGAACTTTTATTTAATTGACAAAAATACAAAGAAAAGACTTTTTCTTGTCACTTTTCTGTCAGTTTTTTGGGGATTCTTTCCACTGTCCTTTACCACACTTTGTACTTGTGTTTACAATGTCTTTTACACTGAAGAGCACTGAAAACATAAGCTCCCTTATGCTGTATTACTGTAATGATAGTTACAGTAATAGTAATAGAATAGACAATGCAATACAGATACAATAAACAGAGATCAGGTTGTAAAGTGCTGGTGTATTCCTAAGACTGGCCTCATCTTGATTCTGCTGTCTCGGGACCAGGATGGAAATAAACAGAGCTCAGTAGGACATGTTCATGTAGAACACGCAGATATAATAAGGTTTTATAATCTATTCACACATTATAATCTATTCACACTATTAATCCATTATTAACACAAAGACACAGAATGGACTTATGAGTGATAGCTGAGAAACAAGGCGGCCGAGGCCATGCTTACTGACCCAACGTGAAAAATTTTGTCTAAATTACTGGCATAAAATCCAAAATTAGAGCATAATACTATAATCAAAATTTCCCTACTGGTATCTGTAATTTAAAGTATATTACTGGCACCAGAGCAGCTGTAACCCCAACCCTTGCTTAAAAAAGAAAAGCCACAGACTTTTCGCAGCAGTTTTATAGCTGGTTTTATACAGCGTGACCAGGTACCATTTCCGAATGCCAAAAGCATCTGTGACAGTTGTGGCGAGTCTTTAACGAGGGAATCAGGTTCTCTGGCTCATCTTTATATTACTTTAGCTTGGAAACTTTAACTGGTGCCTGTCCCTAAGAGCCATCTGAATATGGATGAGGCAAAAATTAGTTAAACAGAAGAGGCTGTTGCATTCATTAAGTCACCGCTACATCCAGAAACAGCATCATAATATTCATGCTGTTACCATGCAAATCAGTGATAATGAGATGCTGATTATGTTTTTAATCACAGAGGGAGAGAGAGGATGTAGGGGGAAGGGGAGCTGGAACAACAAACTCCGTAACCTCTCACGATCAAACAATTCACAGGCAAGACTATTTGTTACAGTGTATGACTAGTACGTTTTGCTGGAAATGCTGTATTTCCAGTTCCAGGCCACGTATTAATTACTGATTTAATTACATTTTTATTTGTGGGTTATTTACTTTCTTTTGCTCTTTCTCCCCCATCACTCAGCACAAGCCTGAGTCCTTTAGCTGGTTCAACTAGCAATTAGCACTCTCCTCCAATGACATTGTGTGAGCTGTACCATGTGGATGGCTTTATGTGACCCAGTAGAAGATAGCCTTTAGAAATACTCCAGCTTATCTAAGCCCAAACTGCTATGACAGCTAATAAACAATAATAAACCGCGTTATTCAAATCAAGGCAAGACAAGTCAAGTAGGCTTTCATTGTCATTTCAACCACATGCAGATAGCACAGTAAAGAGTGAAATGAAATATCCTCCAGGACCATGGTGCTGCATAAAAACATAGGACCACAAAAAACTACACATATTGACTAATTGCATTTCACATTTTTTAAATGATAAAAGTCTAAAATAGATATTTTAGATGGCATTTATTTAAATAATTTAAAATTATGCAAAATAAGAAGAAATGAAAGCATTTTAGCATTTTCGAGAGAGACACAAAGTGTCTAAATAAGCTAACTGGCTACCTTGCTTGCTAGTTAGCATAATGTTTTGGCTGAAATTAAAGGATATACTGTACTTTTCAGCTAACACATTGACTAAAACATGGACATTTACTCATGTGAAGAATGTTAAGAAATGCTTTTTTTTTCCTCTTGGGAGTGTGAATGATGCCTTACCTGACCTCACTTATGCTTATCTCACTGTTTCTGCTGACATAATAATATGCTCATACACACACATACACAAACACATCTTTAATTATACAGAATCATGCACAGAATCACACAGAGCTTTCATTTTTCTGTGTTGAGTGTGAAAAAATGGGCAAATACATGTGTTCTGTAGATGCAGCCATAAATGTTTTTAGCATTAGCATAAGCTCCCTGAGCAGCTTTTCACTGAGTTACGTCCAAAATATACTGAAAACATTTGCACATCATGCAGACATACAAACATGATCCTGGACTGACAGACACACTATAAACAATCTGCACATTTGGCAGATGTCTCATGTTTTATTACCTGAACAAACTTTTTACAAAAGGATACTTCAAAACGTAGCATTCAACAGATCACAATAGTCTAGCTTACATTCTGGTGCACTTATTGGTCATGTAATAGTGCTTGGTGAGTACTTTTCATCTGGGAGAGTAAAGAATTTGTTAAATTGTTGTTAGTTTTAGCTTCAAGCGTTACAAGAGGAGAATTCACTCAAGTGGTCCAACTGATACCGGTGTTAAGCAGGCACCAAAAACTGAACGGTGGGGTTGAATCTATGGTTAAAAGAAAAAGCAGTCCCTTACATTTTTTTAGGGGAAAATCAGCCTATACATACTAATTTTGTTGGGGAAAAAAGCGAGCAAATGGTTCTAAAAAGGGTTTGACTTTGAATAGTAATGATTGTGAAATTTTACTTTATGTTTACTTTACTTTATTTTACATTATGTAACAATAAAATCTGATGAATACTTCATGGATAACACATCAGAGAAAGTCAACTTTTGAACCCTTTTCGCCATTTCTGTAAGAATCATTTAAGCCAGTCAAAAAGCGAATGCCATGCTACTATATATCAATACTGGCCTTGACATAAATGGTGCATATACTTTCAGATCTCTGACAAGCCTAAGTTCTTGCCAGAAGCTCTCAATGCATTTAAACAGCAGACAATTTGACATCCGCTGCTCGATATTATACGATATTACTTATTTACCAGTCAGTCACAGCCCTTCCAAACTGTTAGACGGACAGCTTTCTGTGCATAAACAGACAATAAACTGAAGCTATTCCGCCTCACACAAAGCTGCTCGATGCCGTCGTTTCCCTCAGATGTCTGATTAACGCAAAGCCCTCTTCTTCCATCTGTAACATTTTCCAGAGTCTGAAACTGTTTTGAGGGCCTAATTAGTATTCTCAAGTGGACAATCCAAAACAAGATATTTTCACTCTATCAACATATCACTGAGATCTATGTATGTAACCCTGATGGAACTGAGAGAGGGGGGAAAAAAAAGAACGTTTTATTGCCATGTTAGGACAGAATTACTCATGTGTTATTGCTGGCTGAGCATGGTATACTCAGAAGTGAAGAGCAGATGGGCACTGCATACAGGGAGCAGATATGGAAACAATTTCAATCTGAAATTTGGCAGCATTCAACTTGCGCCTATGTTTTGCTTAACGGCAAAAATCATTCGCTTCTTTGCAGAGAATGTGTTTATTTATTGCTTGAGGAAAATAATCAATTTTCTCAATTTTGACCTCCAGAAAAGTAAACGTGAGCTTTCGCATGGTCTATGACAGACTGATTGAGACACTATGTTTAAGGACGTTTCAACTCCCAGATATAAATCACCATCCTCCTCTTTTTCTCCAATAAAGTAAGTCTATAATGTCCATATGTCTCCAGAGTGCAGAGTGATCTTCCTACACAAACTTTTAACTGCAGAGCGGAGACAATAATAAAACAAGGGCCATACAACAGACATGTTTAGGGTACTTATCTGTATTCAGGTTCTCTACACTCCTAAAAATGTTCCAGAATGCTTTTTTGATTGGAAGTATGATTCCAGAAGAATTTAATTTTAATTTGGATACAATATTCTATGTATATAAAAAGTTCTTCAAATGTTATTCACACTCCTATGTTCTTAGAAGTATCCACTGAATTGTTCTTTAGAGAACCAAAAGTTGTACTTCTAGGTCATGATGCCAAAGAACACTCTTTTGGTTCCCTTATTTTTAAGAATGTATCTACTGTTTTTGCAAATGTAGATGTACAAAATATAAATGCATAAGTCCATTGCTTGGACAAATGGGTTCAGTAAAAACTAACATGAAACACAACCCATGTAAATAGCTGATTTTTTCATAAAGCAAAAATTTCACCCTCTTTTTGATATCATGCTGATATATAAATGTTATTATACTCCAATAAATGTCACATAAAATTGACATTTCTCTCTCTCTTTATACACACACACACACACACACACACACACACACACAAACTACCCCCGAGATACCAGTGATCCATCCTGCTGTCTGTACTTTTGGTTGAAGTTCTTACCGCTGGAACCCGCTCACTCCAGTTTAGGAGAACCCCATATGTAGTGCACTAAGGTTCACTTACAGGATCAACAGCTATCACAGTCCATCTGCAACTGCTGCCCCTCGTCTCTTCCGACCAGATCACCCATTACTGGGGCTTCCTCATCACCTCTTCCAGACTAAATATGTTACTCCAAGCTACAGGTTTTTCACGGATGCCGTCTATATAAACAAATACTCTTTTTCTTGGTTTGTCATTGATATCCGGTGTCAACCAGAGGAGGATGGGTTCCCTTTCTGAGCCTTTGTTCCTCCCAAGGTTTCTTCCTACAGCTTAGGGAGTTTTTTCTTGTCTTGAAATGGTTGTCTCTTGCTTGCTCAATAGGGATAAGATTTCATAAAGATGCTTTGTGATGTCAGTTGTACAAAAATGCTATATACACTGTATTTAAAATTGCCTTAACTTTTTTTTTTAATTTGACATTTTCATTTAAATAATCAAAACAGATAACTCACTTGGAAAAGTAAGAAGACTCTTACATTTCATCCCACCTTTAATTTCATAAAATTAGAATCAAGGGTGCCATTGTTTAGGTGGGACATGTGAAACCGGTCATATTTACACCTGATATTTAGTTTCTTGCTACTAAGGCCTTCTGAAAAAAAGTTGTGGAAGACTATGAGTCTGGCAAAGTATTTAAAAAGTTCTCTAAACTATTTGTAAAGCATTCCATAGTAAAATAATCTACCAGTGGCAAAGATTTTAAACAACTGTCAATTTGTTCAGAACTGGCCGCCCCAGCAAATTTAGCCTGAAGGCAGACTGTTAGAAAAAGGACAGGATTAGCAGTCAACTCATGCAGCTGTTGGTGGGAAAGTTTAGATTTATAAGATTTATTTATTTATTTGTCACATACACAGTTATACAAATACTACATTTAGTGAAACAATCTCTGCATTTTACCCATTCAAAGCAGTAAGCACACACACCTGGAGCAGTGGGCAGCCAGTGTCACAGCACCTTGGGAGTTAGGTACCTTGCTCAAGGGCACTTAAGCCTGCTGGCTGTGTCAGGGAATCGAATCAGTGATCCTTCAGTCACAAACCCACTTCTCTAACCATTAGGTCATGACTACCCCCTAAGTGCATACATCCACAGTCAGAATGAGTTTTCACAAAATTGAGTTGCATGGGACTCATCCCAGGAAAATGCCTTTGCTCTCCAAAAAGAAAATTAGATTAAGACTTCAGTTTGCCAAGGCACATCTAGACAGCAACCAGGCCTTTTGGAATAATGTGCTCTAGACAGAGAAATCAGAATTGTTTGGCCATAGACAAAAAGACAGCTTTTCAAGAGAAGAACCTTGTACCAGCTGTGAAGCATAGTGGTGAAAACTTTATGCTCTGGGGTTGCTGTGTTGCCTAAAAGTCTAGGCAGCATGCAATCTATGATTCAACTATGAACAAGTACCACCTTCTAAAGCCAAGGGTGTACATACTTTCCCACCAAAGGAATATTACCTCTATTGATATATTTTGTTAATTTAATAATTTTTTAAAAAGCCATTTCTCACCTTTAGTTCTTTTCAGTGTGTCTGCATCATGCTCTTTGAGAGCTGTTGCTGTCACTCTTGGCTCAGCCTGTACCTGGATTTAGGTCAGACTGCTGTGACAATGTCTATTTTAAAAGCTGTATGTATGGAATCAAAAATCAAAACAACTCATGCAAAAAATACTTTGCCCAGGTCCATTCAGGTCATCCAACTAACCATCCAATACTAACCTTATATATGCAAAATTTTTATCTTTTTATGCCCAAGCTGTTCCTGCTGTGATCATGTGGCTGTTGCTTTAGTGGTGGCCTGCCTCCCCGCCGATCATTCCAGAACCACCATCAGAATGTGGGGTCCCCAATCCCCCCTGCACTAGCAGCGTGCAAATGGAGCAGCTGTGATGATTTAATTTCCATACTAATAACTAACCAGAGCTCTGGCAACCACAGAGTGTTTGACTTTTATTGTTACTTACGTCTCCCACAGTTTAGCTGGGAACAGAGAAGCCACACATCAGTAATGAACTGTTTGGAGCTGCCGTTGTCTGGCACGGAATACAGCCCAGCATGGTGGCATGGATGCTCTTGAGAAACCTGGAGTCCTTCCGATAAAAGCACACACTTGTGCAGCCTGGGTGCTAAGAGTGCGTTAAGCAGCATCTGGTGTGATCTTCGATTGTCTGCAGTGAAGCTTCTTTTACTATTGCCTGCGTCTAACACTCCCAGGCCCTTCTTGGAACTGGCCATCAGAAGAAGCACATGGCAACCATTAGGGTAACTCTATACCAACGATGGCTGCCTCATATGGCACTTTGATCACTTAAAATCCAGCTTAAGAAACCAGAGGCCACTTTCAAAACCAATTTTTTTTACTGTTGGAATTTTAATTCAATCCTTTCTGGGTTATTTAGAGATTTTTTTAAAAACTGGAATTAGCCTTGTGTACATTTTTTAAAAAAAAACTACCTCACAGATGAGTACAAAGGAGAAGGTGAAGGTCTGAAATCTGAGTGTAGCTCCTGTGTTTGGACTGGCCTGGATAGCCTACGTGAGAAAAAAAGTAGAATATTTTTACTGGATTGCTTAACACATACCATGTACTTTTAACTAAAAACACTCAGAGGAATGATTTGCCTTAGTTTCCACACCACAGTATTTAAAATATTAGTTTAAGGTTCTTATTTGTAACACGTTTGCCATTATGGATAAAACAAGATGATTATACTTTGGTAATTTAGTAAACCTTGACCAGTGTCAGCTGTATATAATACGTTGGCCTTTGCCCTTTCATGTCCTTCCAGCCTGGCCTTACTTTCAATTCCAAAACTTTGTTAAATATACTACTTCTTTGCAAAAGACTTTGAAAACTATACCTTTATCATCATCTCCAATCATTAGAAACATTCATACAAAATAGCAAAATAAGACCTAGGACATTTCGATGGGATATTTTACTCTCTCAACCTTTAAATAAATACCTAAACAAATTGTAACAAAAATATATCAACGTGTTAATGAGGAAATAGAAGAAAAGTCACAGACAGAGAATATTTATAACCTGTAAAAAATAGGTTCTGTATAAACACCAAGTTCTAAACTACCTAACTGTGTGACAAAATTAGTGTTTAACTTAGTTAGCTTGTTAGCCAAGAGATACATTTTTCCATATTTCTTGAACCCCTCTTTACATTTCAGTGGCAATTCATAATTTTAATGCTTGAACAAATGCAAAAATTTGTTGTGTGGCAACCGCAGGGGTATAAAAAACCCATTCAAGCCTTTAATTTGTCCCAGATGAAATGACCCTACCCACCTGCCTACATAAGTGCACTCTGCTTATGCATCTTCTACAAGGCTACTCATGCATTAGGTAAAAATAGTAAGCTGATTGCACAATGGCAGAGAAACTAAGCTCTTCAAAAGCTTAGTCAAAAAAGAGACAGAATTGGAGACAGCTGTAATCAAAAAGACTACAGCTAGAAACTAAACTAGAAGGAACGTTAGTGTGAGGGAATGCTTACACAAATAATCCATTCCACCTTTGCCAGTGCAGCTGTCAGAGGCACCAAAATGTAACGGAAAGGGAGAATTGAATAAGAGTCCGGTGAAAACAGAACAAAGGAGAAAGCAAAGAGAAGGGGTAGAAAAGGTGACCATATATCTGTCAGATAGTAATTATATCTCTTTTCATGTTGTGGAATTTAGGGGATTTTTTTTTTCTTACTAAACTGTGTGGTCAAACTAACTTTAACATAGCCATGAACCATGAGGTAGTAGGTTAGTATGGAGTGGCTTTGGAGAGAGGTCTGAAGTAGGGATGTGGGCTTTTGCTATTGTATCTTTTCAATCTGCTGATTTCTCCATAATCGCCTACCCTAGCTATAACAGCCGTAGTAATTATGCTAACTAGCAAGCTAATTATATGTTACACTACCATCAGAGGGACATTGTACCTAGCTAGATTAACAGTTTTTATAGTTCATAAAAAAGTTTTATAGCTTTGGAATTTTATGTATAGTGAGAAACATACAATTAGAACCTCAAACTAGAAAACGTTGGGATGGTATGGAAAACGCAAATAAAAAAAGAAAGTAGTGATGTCTAAATTTACTTTGACTTGTATTTCATTGCAGACAATATCAACACAAAATATATCATGTTTTGTCTGGTCAGCTTCATTTCATTTGTAAATATACATCCTTTCCTGTCATTCAGACTTGCAACACATTCCAAAAAAAGTTGGGACAGTAAAGCATTTACCACTTTGTAATGTTGCCATTCCTTTTCACAACACT
>JBBPDA010000037.1:13288142-13298797 GCA_037974385.1 Arnoldichthys spilopterus | reverse complement strand
TCATAATTACAATCACCTGTTGACATCACCTGTTTCAAATCACATCATTATTTAACCAATTTACTTCATTACTAGCCTTAAATTGCTCTTTTTTTGAATGTGTTGCAGGTCTGAATGACAGGAGAGGATGTATATTCACAAATAAAATGAAGTTTACCAGACAAAACATGACACTTTTCTGTTCATATTGTCTGCAATGAAATACAAGTCAAAGTAACTTCAGAAATCACTACTTCCTTTTTTTATTTGCGTTTTCCATACCGTCCCAACTTTTTCAGATTTGGGGTTGTATAAAATCCTGAAGATCTGACAGTGTGCCCATCAATGTTTTTTACTGAAGCCTTTCATTTTCCTAATATCCACTATATATAATGCTAATTTCCCCTGTGGAGTTGACAGTGTCGTATAAACACACTAAATGTCACATGTATGCCTGTTACGATATTTACAAGTAACACTATTATTTATGCCAATTTTATGCATAAGGACAGTGGAAGCCTAGTGAGGAGGACATTGCCCTTGTGAACCGAAGGTCGCAGGTCAAGTCCTGGCCCGGGCACTACTAAGGTACCTTGAACAAGATACCGTCCTGCTACACTGGTACCCAGGCGCTGTTGATAGCTGCCCGCTGCTCCACATGTGCTCATGTGATAGGTTAAATGCAGAGGTCACATTTCGTTGTGGTACTTGAATGTGTTCATAATGACAAAAAGCCACTTTCACTTTCACTTAATTTTTTCTGAAAATGTGTGATTGGAGTCTGTTAATGTTTCTTAATGGAGCCTTGTCGTCCTTCTGTAGTGAAGGCAAGATATAGTATAGTTAAAGAGAATATAAAACGTAAGCCAGTTTATAAAAGCCTAGAACAGCAACTAGACAACATTCAACTGGCAAAATGTGGTTGCTACTTATAGACCTGGATTTCAGCAATAACAATATGTTTTCCACACAGTGGCAATGGAGTATTTTACCAGGCACCTTCTAAACTCTAGAACAAAAGGGCTCATTGGGCAGCATGATGTAAGTTAGGTGCAAAATCCTTGACAAAACTAATGGTCAGATGTACACATTTAAATTTTTTTTAATCAGAATTTTACCTAACAGAATTTTACACTGAACAGATAAATCGAACAGGAGTTCGGAGTTTTTTTTTATAAAATGGTGGTCATTGTAGTTCAAACACTGTTTAAGTTTCAAGATTTCCCATTTATTTTCTTTTTCGTGGTCCAAATACGCCAGGTTTGCAACAGATACAGCGTGCTTTGAATTCACTTTTATCATCATGTCAGAAAAAACTGTAAATTTAGCCTTGCCTATTCACTAGCAATGTGCCATTCTCTCAGGCCTAAATAATCACTTTTCTTGGCCACTTCAAGCTCCTGTAAACCACTATGGGGTGTATGCAGGGGTGTTAAGTTGTCTTCCTTCAAACGACTTAATTCCTGCAGCATATATGAATTACAGACAGAGCAGGTAAATGTAGGGAATTGGAGGGAAGATGAATATTAATGAGTTCCGCTGCCTGTTCATGTCACTTTCCGTCGGAAGACAAAGGAAGCGAGAACAACAGCGTGGACCGAAAATAAAAATGTAGCAGCTAGCTGACACACAAAAAAGGAGCGTGATAGAGAAACGAACAGAGGGGTGGCGGGCGAGGGTGAGGCGTCTGGAGGGTCTATTAGTATGCATGTGGTGTGTGCAGCTCGGAAAAGGATTAATGTACTCTGATGCCTAATATTCTAGAGAACAATTAATTTACCCCACTTTTGTCACGCTTGAAATTTAAGTGCTAGAACCGATCGATCCTCGAGCCTACTAATATGATCACTGCAGGGCCAACACAGCCAAAGAGTCTTCAGTTTCATCATCATTTTCTTCAACAGCTCCTGTGACACAGCAGGACAAGTCTCACACACATATACTTGCATGCACATGCACACTCCTTTTTAAAAAAACAGGTTCTGTTTCTTACCCATTTTTATAAATATGTCAGAACATGGGGGTTAGATTTGGTTTTACAACAGTATATAATGCTGCTATATAGCTATTTATTTATTATTTTTTTTTTTTGCACAACCACAGTACTAAATTAAGGCTTTTAGGCTCTTAGTTTGTGTCACCATTGCCAAATCATTAATTTTGTACAATTTTGTGAATTTAAGTACATCGCAAAGAAAGCTCTGCACATATTTAATAAAACAGAAAATGCAGCCTGTGCAAAAGTTATGGCACATTATATATACCAGTCAACCATAGCATTAAAACCAACTGCCTAATATTGTGTAGGGCCCCTTTTTGCCACCAAAACAGCTCTGACCTCTCAAGGCATGAACTCCACAAGACTTCTGCAGATGTGCTGTGGAATCATTAGCAGACGACCCTGCAGGACCCCTGTCCTGCAAGTCCATGAATGGAATTAGCTTGTATAGTATAGTAATATAGTATAGTAATGGATGTATAGTAATGCATTCTAGTGCAAAATGCACATGCACCCACCCTTCCACATAAAACGACATTCATAAGATCACCGTCTTCCATTGCTCCACAGTCAAGCTATGATGCTCACAATTGTAGATGTTTCAACAGTTGACAAGGGTCAGCATGGGCACTCTGACCAGTCTGCAGCTATGGGGCCCCATAGACAGTGCTATAATAATGTGTTCTGACACCTTTCCATCATAGTCATCATTACTTTTTCCACCAATTAATACTATAGTTGGTCTTCTGTGTAAAATGAACAAACATGCTAGACTTTGCTTCCTACGTGCATCACTGAGCCTTGGGTGCTCATGCTTCTTTCACCGGTTCATTGGTTGTCATGCCTTGGCCAACATTTGGTAGGAGTTAACCACTGCATACTGTTAACAGCCCACAAGACCTGCTGTTTCGGAGATGTTCTCACACATTCATCTATCCATCACAGTTTGGCTCTTGTCAAAGTAGCTCAGATCCTTACGCTCATCCATTTTTCCTACTTCCAAGATCAACTTCAAGAACTAAATATTCACTTGCTGCTTAATATATCCCATCCCTCAACAGGTGGCATTGTTACAAGATAATGAATGTTATTGATTGCTATCTTTTGTCAAGTTTTCATATTTATTAATATTTAATTACTGATATTTATGTATTTAGTAACTTAGCTTAGGTTCTCTTGTGTTTGTTTTCCCTGTATGTCATTTACATTTACATTTATTCATTTAGCTGACGCTTTTATCCAAAGCGACTTCCAAGACGTGGAGTAGAGTAGTGGGACGGTACCTTGCTCAAGGGTACCACAGTAGTGCCTGAGCCGGGACTTGAACCTGCGACCTTCAGGTCCCTTCAGGTAGCGCAATGTCCTAACCACTAGGCCACCACTGCCCATGTCATGCCATGTTCTCTTGTGTGATGTTTTGATCTGATGAGTTACTGTAAAGCCACTTCTCTTCATGGCTCCTCCTCTTTCCTCCAGTGTATCCACCTGCCAGACTGAGAAACAAGTGTTGTTATGCTTATAGTTGTTGCGCTTTTAATCTTTATCCCAGTGGTGCTGTGCTTTGATACTGGAGGGCTGGTGCCTAGCACATTTTGATTGTTCCTATCATCAAACACACTTCCTAAACCTGAAAATTAACATGTGAATATGAGTGTTCCAGCTGTCCAGTGTCCAACCTTACTGGACACTGGCTCTGCAGGACCGGATTCGAGCATCTCTGCTTTATCCATTAAACTTGTGAGCTTTTTTTTTTTTAAGATGAATAGCTGTAAAAGTTGCAGCAGTTTTCTTTGCTAATGTTTGTTAGGCAGTTATGGTATGCTACTGGAATTGGTTTTGTTTGTCTTGTTTAGTTGGTTAGTGTAATTCGAGTAGGTAAGATATGTATTTCAACTGCAACCATTCCTGAGGCCTGGTGCTTTATCCAATCAAAATGAAGCTTTTAAAATTTTGTGACTATGTTATTGGTCTGGTGGGTTGGAAACAGAAAGGCTAGGAAGGCTGTAAAGTCTTTTTGTACATTTTTTTTCCCAGCAATGACAGTAAGTAAATCACACATTTCTTGACTTCAATATGTCCCATAGGTTTTATATATAGGTACCTGTAAGTAATAGTTGTGTACATATACATTGGTGCTTGAATGTTAGTGAACTGTTTAGATGTTTCTATATTTCTACATAAATACATGATCTTCATACAAGTCCTTAAATTAGATAGAGATCCCATTTACACAAATGAGAAAACAAAATTACATTTAGTCATTCATTTATTGAGGAAAATAGTCTTATATTACACATCTGTAAGTGTCAAAAGTATGTAAAACTCTAGGGTTGGCAGTTAATTTGAAGATGAAATTAAGCAACTGCATTATAATCAAGAACGAGTGGGTAAAAATACACTGATCTACCAAAGTCTTATCTTCACAGTACATGTTTGCGGAAGTGTGTGATGGTACAAACAAAGAAGATTTCTAAGAATCTATGAAAAAAATTTGTTAATGCTCATCAGGCTGGAAAAAGTTTCCAAACCATCTCAAAACAGTTTGGATTTTTCCAATTCACAGTCAGACAGAACATGTGCAACAGGAGAAAATGCAATATAATTGTTGTTCTCTCTAGAAGCGCAGATCACTAATAGCAATGTTTGTTACAGTCTGCAAGGTCACAAAGGAACCCAGGGTAACTTCTGAACAACTAAAGGCCTCTCTCACTTAGGCTGATGTTAATATTCAGTCCACCATAAGAAAAATATTACATAACAATGGTGTGCAGTGTTGGAAGAAGAAAGTTACTGCATCCAAAAAAATGTCTGCCCATCTGGCTTGTCCATGACATCTGTAGAAGTGTAGAAGTCTATTCGAAACATATTTTGCAGAACAATGAACAAAAAAAACGTGCTTGGAGAAAGGAAAGCACTGCATTCTAGCATAAGAATGTGAAACATGGTGGTGGAAGTAGCATGGTTTAGGCCTGTTTTGTTACACCTTGGCCAAGACAGCCTTTCACCATTGAGAGAACAATGACTTTTAAATCATACCAGCAACACCTAAAGGAAAATTTCAGGACATCTGTACATGAACTGAATCTCAAGAGAAGGTGAAGCATGTAGCTAGACTACCAAAGAATGGTAGAAGAAAAAAGTTAAAGAACCACTGCTCCAAAGAACAATCTATTAAAAGAATCTTTGGTTCTACACTGGCACTGGCTAAAAATGAATAAGTAGCAATACTTTGAACTTTTAAAAAATGTTATACACCTTCTTTGGCATCTCCACTGCAGTCTCCAGTTTAGGAACCACTGCTTGAAACAACCATGGCTTTGTCCAATGGACACCTTTCCACCACCTGGAGCAAGAAGTTCAGATCCAAACTTTGTTGTTCTAGCTGTATCTATTGAATAATTTAATAAAGGTCTTAAGATGTTCTAAAGATGTTTTTTTTTTTTTGCATTTATCCTATATTCTAACTTTTACTGGCATAACTCGCTACATTCTGAGATAATTTAAACAGTTATCTAGCCTAACTGTTGCACTGTACTGTAGATACAACTACTTGTAATTAGAATTTTCAGAATTTTAAGCTAAAAATGTATATAAAAATGCATATAAACACAGACACAGTTAAGCCAGGACACTTTTGGTAACAACAGGGGGCGTAGGTGTCACAATGTGCTGAGTTGTAGGAGAGACTTTACAGTAGATCTGGTGGAGTCTCCAACAGAGAGGAACAAGGGAGTTAGATGTGTGTTCCATGTGGAACCCAAAGCTGCAACTCAAGCCCCTCTCAGCAAGGGGGAGATGAGAGGGAGGTTAGTGCAGAAAATCAAAGGATTCCTCATATCAAACACAGTTGGTTTCTTGATAAGCCACAGCTGAACAGTGAGCTAAGTCTTCTTTGTTAAACAAATCTTCAGAAGCACCTAGAAGGACAAGTCTATTCTCAAACATTAAGGGCCAATGGCTTTTGATAGTTAATGGATTAATCAGGGCTCTTCTGTGGGTCTCAGGAGCTTTAGAGAAAAGTTGGATGTTCAAAGAAGTAATAATAATAGTACTACAAATGCTGTAAAAAAAATTTGCAGCAATATTAAATATTAAAAGTGTGAATGGTCAAAGTCCTGTGGGATTATTTCATACATTTTATTACATATATTTCTGCTTTTCTGGTGTCAGTGAAAAGTTCCTTCTTCTCTGCTACAAGGTCAGGATTTGAATGTCTCTATAGGTTGTGTGGTCAGGGCACTAGTAACTGCTGAAAGTAAAAGATACAGCATTTAGCAGAACGTTCCAAGAAAATGTTTTTGCAAAAGCACTCGTGCCATCCATCATCTGCTACTATGGTCATCCTCAAGAGGGCACCACATTGTGAACATTTAGTCTGCAGGTGTTCTCCTCAGCCCTGTTTTAGAATGGGTTTTAATATATTTTGCAGATTTCAATATTCTGTACTGTACTGATCTACCACTTCCAACTTCAGATGAACTGATTTCAGTGTTTAATCACTTTTCGATGTAACCAAGGTGATCTCCATGGTAACATGCAAATCCTCCTCTCCTTCCCAGTGAGAAAACCTGAGGTAGCTTCAACACAACATTCACATCTGGATCTGGATATATGCTGCATTAACCTCTCTTCACGGTTTGGGGAAAAGTAGTTTACTTGTATTTACTCAAACTTATCTTTGATACTTTAATACTTTTACTACTACTACAACTTATACTACTGCTACTACTACTATGAATACTTCTACTCACAACCTGTTACAACTACTGGTAATAATACCCCAACTATGCTTCTACTAGCACTGCTAATACGACTACAGATACTTCTTTTACTACTGATTCTGATACTTATACTTCTGATACTACTACTACTACCACCAGTATCACTAATAATAATACTATTAAATTACAATAATAATAATAATAATAATAATAATAACAACAACAATACCACCACTGATACTTTAAATACCACTTCTACCACTATGGATACAACTGATACTACCAATAATGATACCTCTACTACTACCACCACTAGTACTACCACTACTAATATCTACAATTTTACATCAAACAGTACTGTTGGTACTGCTACTACTACCTCCACTTTGGACACTAACAACTAATAAAAGTACTAGTACTGATTTCAGAAGTGTTAGTACTTGCAGTTGTAGCAGCAGAATTATATTACTAAGAGTGATGGTACTACATGTACTACATAGTTATGGTGACATGTAATATCATGTGAATGTGTGATCAATGGTGACTTTGTGCCCTGAAATGGCATTTGATTACACATTTTTCTCACATGTATTAAAAAAACTCTCAATTTAGCTTGCTGAATAAAAAATAAAACAATAAATAAAAAAATAAAAATAAACAAATGAACAAATAAATGAATTACACATGTAGTAAGTGTAAAAAACACACATATAGAAGGATCAAGAGAAAAGGCCTTATCTCTGCGAAAGGATTCTCTTTAGTTGTAGATGCTGGGTGGTAGTCTAATTGCCTTGGACGGTGAGTGAATGTGCTGGTGGGGTGGGGGAGGGTGGGGGCCGTAAATAAAGATTTCAGAAGAGCTTGGGAGGGTGTTGTCAGATTGTGGGCACGTCTGGCTCTCTGCTTCTCCGCATGCTGGCCCACCTCCAGACTCCATTGCATAAGTACCAGGCAGGACATGATGTAAGTTTGTTTATGAGAGAGTAGCTTTATTTATATGCAAGTGCTCCTCAAGAAGATAACAATGGGGGATAACCTTTGCACAATGGACATAGTACATAAGATGCTGTTCTGTATCAGTGAAAAATGCATGGTAAGGTCCCACGGGTTTGGCAGGGTACACATTTTTGTCTATTTCTGTTCACAGCCTTGTTTGTCCCCTTGGTACAAGGACAGGTTACTTTGTTTTTTTTACACACAGAACAAATTGAGGGGTCCTTGTATTCAAAAGCATGATTTTAAAAGAGCATTTAACAGCCAGGTTTACTTTACTTCACTGAATTCACCTGCTCTGACAAACTTGTTTTACTCATCAAGAGCTAATCAGTAGAAGGAATAAGGTCAGGTGTTTCAGCAGGGAAACACTAATCTGTAGCCAACCAGGACAGGAGATTAGCACACCTACTACAGGATTGTCTTATTAGTGCATGAGCTCTAATAGGGAGTCAATAAACATTCACATTCTCATAATTTACCATCTCTCATCAATGAATAAATAATTGCATCAAATGTAACAAATGGCTTCCACTAGCTTTACGCTAATTTCACAGGTAATGGAGATTATAGTCACTTAAGGCTGTTAAAGTATGTTTGGCTAAGCTAGAATGCCAGAAGTGCTCAGCTTCCATAAACATCTCAGGGCAGTGTGTGGGCAGCCTGTGTCACTGTGGCAATTATCAGAGAAAGAGGATGAGAAAAGCCTCAGGCTCTAGCACCCGTCCTCGGGCAAAGCAAAGCTGCCTGGCTTCTCTCTTCCGAAAACGATGAAGGATATGGCCAGATGTGTCCAAGCGCTCTGCTGCTTCGACCCGATACAGCTTTGCAAAGCTGAAGTGCATTGCAAATTATACAAGGTTGACAATGCCTTCTTAATGGGCCCTTTTCCAGCCTTGCCTTATTAAAGCTGCACTACAGCAAATGAAGTGTCAGGGTCACCACTTTGCTCAAAGTGCAACACTTCCATGAAAAAAAAATCAAATTTACACCATTTTCGCCGACCCAAACAGAGTCAGCCAGCCAACAGGTTTAGAGTCTGAAGTTGCTCAGTTAACTCTGCTTTGGTTATCGTGACCAAATCATCATACACTTGGCTCAGTTGAAAGTGTTGAGCAATCTCAAACAAACCTGATTTTTGTGTTTTCTAAAAGTTTATGTATACTGTTTTTATAAACATGAACAAAAGGCTAAATTCTAGCTTCATGATGGCTCCTGCTACTGTTTCTAGCTATTTTTTAAAAGTATTTTTCTCCATGTTAATACGTCACAGTTATTGTACAGTCATGAAAACCACATAATCAAGTCTTTTTTGAAAATTCTTACATGTTAAGGCAGGTGATGATTTAGGCATGTGGCTTGCCCAATGCTAGTTGGTGCATGTAAGCTAGTACTTGTTAGCTCGTTTCTTCAGTGAAAAACACAAAAAAGCAAATGTTGGAAAGAAAACATGTCTTGGCTATTCAGCTACATTTAGGGTCAGGAGAAAATTTGCTTTACTCCAACTGAGGATTAAACTATTACATACCTCCTGTAGTTCTGCACATTCGAATGATGAAAAACTGTGTTTTTGCACTGGAATCATGAGCCATGGACCTGCAGGACTGGGTGTATACGTTAAGCATGTGTGAGTCTGTTTAACTTTCAGAAATGCTTCTTTTTCATGATTACATTGCGAGGTATAATTGCTTGCACATGTGGGCCATTTCCAATGGCTCGGATGAAATCACAGCTTGGAAAAGAGAGAAAGGGAGAGAGAGAGCGAGAGACAGAGTTCCCCCTACATTCCTTCGCTCCCCTCTCCACAGCATCTTGAAGGGTCAGGGGTCACAGCAGGGAGATCAACGCGATCAGACACAGGAGTATTGTTTCAAAAAGGGGGAGACATCAGAAGCAGCCTGCACCGCAAATCCCGCAGGATCAAAAAGCTCGCGTTAAGTTGACAAAATTCCTCCCTGCCTCGGATTCACCATCCTAACTTCCTAAGCAATCAGCCGTTTTACAGGAACCATTTGGTTATAATCAATCCCTGGGCCTGTCCTGCAGCCTATCTCCTCTTTGAAACAGGATTATGCCCTAAATAGGCCTCTTTTTTCCTCCCTCCCTTCAAAAACTGAAGAAGCAGAAAAGTACTTTTAATCTTGTGAAATTCTATACGGGACAATCGAATGAGTCTGCAGAGCAAATACTGTTTAAAAGCTAATGATTTCCAATGCAATGTTGCTACTGACCACACCTGACTACATAGGTTTTACACTCAGATGTGCGAAAGTTTTGATTATTGTGTAGAAAATATTTACATCACATGTATTTACAAACAAACTAGAAAATATTAAATATATTTATAAATATTTTTTATGATAAATATTTTTTGAATAAGGCAAAAAGACAATGCAAAGGATGACCTGTATATGAGTGTGTTCAAATTCATCTTTGCAGAGAATGTTTTTCTTATAAAAACACTGTACAGTGATTTTATGAGCAACATTTATATAAGCTAACTTAGTTAAGTAAACTAGGACGTGTGGTTTACATAGTGTTAATGCATATAAGCTTCTATAACTTCTCATTATTATTCTTCTCATTTCTTTAATGTTTTAAAGAAATGTTAGCAAACACAGTATCCTTAGTAATATTTCACTCCCCTTCAAGCTAGCATGTTCATAGCTATGACACCAAGCTGTGAGTGTGGTTATCAACTTAAAGGTAACTTTATGCAAATCTTTTTCAGCTTCAGGAATGAAATAAAAACATAGCTGTTTTCCAGATATTCATGTCTGAATTAAAAAATCTCTGAGCAGCAATTTGCAAATCTAATTATAACTGCATTTCTTCTGAGGTGATTTAGCAGAATGTTTCCTTCTCTTGACAGAAGAAAGCCAAGTCAAGTCAAGTCAAGTTTATTTATATAGCGCTTTTTACAACTGACGTCACAAAGCAGCTTTACAGAAACCGGGTCCGAG